>OY987317.1:3121235-3331296 GCA_963920655.1 Geranium rotundifolium | reverse complement strand
CCCAGCAAAAAGAAAGCAATTGATCATATAACATATCAATGCAAAATCGAATTCTGCAGCTTGTGTTGACAGTAACCATGTTAATTTGATGTATACACATGGTCAGTTCAATCAACATGAACAGTGATTCTACATTTTATAGATTATGAATTGCAAACAATATCACATTGGAGACTATTAAACGTCTATTGAAATGGGCTCAACCCAAAACATCAAGCAAAACAGATTAGCCTCAACACAACACCTCATAATCAAAATGAAAACAAACCCAACTCATGAAATCTATTAAAAATTGTGGGAATTGAAGGACCTGGTTCAAATGCCAACGAGCTTGAGGAGGACGAAACAGAGAAACCCAATGAAAACAATGAAGAACCCGTAATCTAGCCAGACGAAGAACTTTCTGGGGCGATTCTTCTTGGTCTTGGACTTGGTCCTGTGCTTGTGCTTGGTCTTGTGTTCCTTGGGCTGGTCCGCAGATTCGTGATTCTCCATTGTTGTAGCAGAAGAGAGATCTGAGGAGAGATTTGTGGGGAAGGAGATATTTGCAGATCTGAGGAGAGATTTATAGGCTTCTTTTATATCACGAGAACCGCACGTGATGTAACTCACCTCCACCAATTTACAAAAACTAAAAATATAATTTTACTATTTTCTTCACAGTTTTTTTAGTTCCTTATTCATGAAAATTAGTTGACCCTAATTATGGGGTAGATTGCAACAAATTTGCAATTTATTGGTGATAATAATTTATTTTATTAGTTGGGTTTGTTGTTAAACAACAAATCAATGCTCATTGTTTCAAGAGGTCAATTACAAGGTGTTCAAGGTTTGGTTTTTTACGGTGCAATTTTGAACCGAATAGTTTAATTTGATTTTAAAAAATAAAAATCAAAACTGAACCGATAGAATTCGGTTTGTTTCAGTTTGTTATGAATCAAATTTTATAAAATTTTCACGTTTCAAACTTATCAATTTTTTGTTTAATTTATTTTGAACTGTATTTCATGAAATTCTCACATTTTGTGTCGATTTTGACTTATTGATGACTAGTATTTTATTGAACCAATATTTTAGGCCAAAGTAATAAGGATTAATAGCTTAAAATGAGTCACGTATTCAAATCGATCAATTTTTAGTCCAGTTCAATTTTCTCGATCTCATTTTATAAATCGCAACTGAACCGATAGTTTTCGATTCAGTTTTGTTTTAAACGAAATCAAATTAGTTCCTTTCGGTTGATTCAAAACCCCTAGTCAAGTATGCTTGAATTTAGGGAAAACTGCAAAAACTCTTCTATAGTTATTTCATTTTTGCATAAAGTCTCTGTCAACTGTGTTTATTACAAAAACTCTCCTCCCACCCTGTATTTTTTGCACAACTAGTATAACTCCGTTAAAATAGACGAAAATCTTGAAATATTTTCATAATCTCAAAAATATCCTCATCAATTAGTTCATATAATTAAAAAAACTCTATATATTATTGTACTTTTGCAGAGAGTCTCGCTATATAACGCATTTTTTGTGTGTTCATAAAATCAAAATATGGAGAGTTTTTACAATTGTATATAATAATAAGTGGTGAGGTTATTTTTAGTATTATGAAAATATTTAAACATTTTAGTATATTTTAACAAAAGTATAGTGACAGTGTAAAATATACACGGTGAATAGAGAGTTTATGCAATAAACACTTTATATTGAGACTTTCCCGTAAAACTGAAATAGTATACGAAAAGTTTGTAATTTTTCCTTAATCTGATACATTAACAAAGTCCAATGTCTTAATTTATTGCAAGAAAAATTTAATGTTATTACTTTAGCTTATTATGTGTAGGATGTAAGAAGTCGAATCCAGCCCCTTTTTGCTCTGGCTTGGCTTGAAAAATTATTGCTCAGCTCGAGTTTGGTTCGGGCTTGAATGAGTTTACGTACTTAAGGTTAAGCTGTTGCAAACAAAAATATATATATGTTCGATTTTGACTCGTGTAATTTTCATAATAAGTCCACTAAAAAGAATTAGGTATAACTAATTCATACTAAATGAGCTTGTTTTATATAGTTGATTATAACGAGCTTGAATTTAATATTTAACAAATCGAAGTCGAGATTGAATACTACCCTATCCATCATGCACTCAGCTATTTAAATATAATAATGGTATTCAAGTAAAGCAGTACTTGTTGAGGCAAAGTTCATGGGCCCATTATATACTCATTGAGCCCATATTCTCAGAAAAGGGGAAAAAGTCCAAAAATATAATTTCCGTTGCCGGGACTTGAACCCGGGTCTCTCGGGTGAGAGCCGAGTATCCTGACCAACTAGACTACAACGGATTGTTGCTAAGTGTTCGTTATAACTATATTAGTTCTATTAAACGAGATTCGATATATTTGGTTGCATCTAAATGAGCTAGAGAGCGAGTATGTTTCGAATTCAATATTCCCAACTGAAGTCAGACCTATATTTAACGATGGAAATTTTTTTGAATTTGACGGGTAATTGATGTCTTCAATCGAAACAAAGCTACGAAAACGAATAAGGAATAAGTATTTTGCGAGTATGGGTCGATTTATATCCGCCCATACTTGTACCATATACTGAGAAAAGAATATTTATTAGTTAATAATCCTAACATAGACAATTTGTGCATGTTTAAGAGATTTATCATGGAAAATTTGCATATGTTTGAGGATTTTATTATGATATTTTGCATACGTTTGACAAATTTATCGTGAAAATTTTGCATATGATTGAGAACATTATTGTGAACCATATTCATATGCTTGATAACATTATTTTTAAGTTGTTTGAAACTGTTTGGTGAATAAGTGGTCTGAAAAATTGATATATTGTTTGATGACCTGAGTTTTGTTGAAGAATCTAATTTTTAATTTATTTCGGATATGGTCATACTTTTGAGCGGGTCGAGCGCACATGTAATTGGGCGAGTATGCGAACAGGTCGGTCCATGCATGGAAAAATACGTCATGAACCCGACCTGTTTCCATTTGACAGGGATCGACTCGTGAAAATATGTTCAACTCGGGCTCGAACGAGCTTACATAGTTAAGCTCAATGTTGGCTCGAAAGAAACTAGACAAGCTCAAGTTCGATCCGACTCGACTCGACCCGATTCAACTTGCTAAATTTTCAATACAAATAGTCATTAAAAGTTAAAATTATATATAATGTATCATACAATTCCAAAACTATATGTATTATTGCACTTTTACAGAGAGTCTTGGTATGTAATGTATTTTTTCTTTGAATAAAATCAAAATATGGAGAGTTTGTACAATTGTATATACTAAGTAGTGACGTTATTTTCGGTATTATAAAAATATTTAAAGATTTAAGTATATTTTTACGGAAGTATAGTGACAATGCAAAAAAATGGATGGTGGACAAATAGTTTTTGCAATAAGCACGTTATAAGTAGATTTTCTACACAACTTATGACCAACATATAAGAATTTGAATTTTAAGTTGATTAAATTTTCATCTTATTTGTGGAGAGGTTGTGAATTCGAATTCAGATGAAAAGGTATGAAAATTTTTATAGATAGATAAGATTTGATGTAATTTTCAAAATAAAAATAATATATTCCTAAACTATCTAATTTTCGTTAACAAACTCCCATATATGATAATTACGATTAGGAGAGAGCATGTGGCAAGTTGGTGGTCCCGACAACATTCTCGAATCCTCCTTGAAGTTGGAAGTAGAGGGTTTGGAAATGCATAACCCAACCCTATGTTCCCGCTTGAAGTAAATTTGTAGAAACCTATTCAACCTAACACAATAAACATATTTAATTTTCAAATATGTGTACTTTAAATTACGTTCATTTTTCAAAAGAAAAACTCACATTTGAGCAAAACTTAATCTCTTCCAAAAAAACTTGAACCTCAAATCAACATATTTAAACTGAAAATCTAAAATAATATTTTTATACTTTAAACTTGCTCAAATTCGAAAATTAAGTCAAGTATAATTAAGTCTAAAGTAGGTCAAATAAAAAGTAGGCAAAAAACCCTCTCCACAAAACGTATTTGCGTTTTTCATTGGATAGAGCATAGAAAATGTATATATAGAAAAGCAAGTTTATTCCCTAAATATGACTCTTCACAGCCACAGAGAATCTTGCAACACTTACCAATGAGGCGAGGCCCTATCGATTAGTATTACACAGAAGAAATCCATTCTAGACACTAATACAATTCGATTTGCTCTTCATAGGCAAACTCGGGCTTTGCGCTCCCAAATGATCCCGAAATCCCTCTGATATTATTTGAGACAGCATATGATCATTGTGACCCAAAAATGAATTTTGGGTCGAAGTCGAATAAGTGTGACCAATAACCCTTTGGTCATACATTCGATGAATTAAGCACTTTAGTAGTCTGTAGCTCAATTTATTGGTATAAGACAAACTCTCACAAAGACAAAAAGACGAGCTAGTGAAAGACTGATGGCGCGCAAGTCCATAAATGGACTCCCGAAAAAGAAGTGGGTAGAGAAAGGGCTCGGGATTAATCGAATTCGAAATATTCGTGTAATTCTGGCATTTCAAAGTAATTGTGGCATTTCAAAGGCCAAAATTACCCGAATAAGCAGTCCCACAATTTTTTCCAAAAACTGCTATCTTTTGGAGTTTTTTTTACCCTTATTCTCTTTTTGGTTTTTTGGATTGTTGAGAACATTTTTCATATTTGAATTCTAAAAAAGTGTGAATACAGTGAATTTGGATGCGGCAAATTCTCTCGTGAGTAATTCGCTACGAATTTTTTTAAATACAACATTTTAACTCGTAACCTATCTTAGAAAGTACAAATTAGATCCTATAACTATCATAATAAAAAGATCTATTCGGATTAGGTCAGGGCTTGAATTAAGGGAAAATGTCACGTGACTACCCCTAAATTTGACACATTTTCACCTGTCTACCCCTAAAAATTTTTTTCACTTTGTGGGTACCCTAAAATATAAAATTTATCACCGTCCATACCCGGAGCCTTTTCCTTCCAATTTTCCGACATTTTTTGATATGTGATATGCACGTGTATGGAAAAAGACCAAACTGTCCTCAGATATATTAAGATATCAATGTGTTCACTTCTACCTTACCCACAGTGTAAGTGAACGTTCTGAAACAGAAAACGAAAGGTTAGTTGAGAGAGAGAGAGAGAGAGAGAGAGAGAGAGAGAGAGAGAGAGAGAGGACTGAAGGAGGCGACGGAGAGGACTGAAGGCGACATGGAGGTTGAAGTTAGGTTCCATTAAATGTGAGTCGACTGAGCTTGTTGACGAACCCAGACGAGCAAATCGATCGAAATGGAGAAGGACAAAGTAAGTTCTCATTTCAGTTATAGGGTTTAGGTTTTGTTTTGAAATTGAGGGGATTTGGATTTTTGCACTTCATTTTTGGATATGTAGTTCGATTTAAAAACTAGGGTTTGAAAAATCAAATTGAAAACCCTAGATTTTTCGAACTGTTATGCATTTGTTAATGATATACAAAATTATTCTTATGTTTTATTTTTTCATATATGCAAGGATTCCCCCCTCCCCAGTATATTTTTAGACCTACCCCTCCAACTTCCTATAGGGTTTTGAAGTGTTCCATGGGGGTCACTTTGATAAACCTGATACGGATTATGTAGGGGGGAGTATGAAACCATTCATCATAGATGAGGATGAATGCTCAGTTGGAAAGTTGAAGGCTATAGTGGGCATTCTAGGTTATGACCCAACCAGCACCATCAGTTGGACCACAATTAGTTCGAGACTGCCTGTTAAGGGAGAAGGCAATTTCACTGTCGAGATAGAGAAAGAAATAGATGTCATGGAAATGCTAGAACAATATCGGATTGATGAGGTGATCCCATTATACATTGTGGAGGAGTTGGTCCATTGCAAATGATAAGTCCGAATGGTACACCTCTGGTTCGATGTGAGAAAAATCTGTGGAAACCAATGGAGGGGTATAAGAGGCAAAGGAGGGATACGACTGAAGTGCAGTACGTGACACGCCAACAAGTGGAAACTTTACATCAAAGTGGGTCTAACATAGAAGAGTTATTGAGGCCAGGTTCCAAGTATAAGGTCGTTGAGGTCATTGGAAGCGACTTTGAGGATGTTGAAGCAGAGACTCAGACAGCGGAGGGAGAATCGGGTGACACTGACAATGTGGAGAAATATGATGATGAAGATCACATGATGGAGGCAGATGACCAAAACTTGGGAGAAAGAAATGTCTATGAAGACGATCCTGATTCATCATCAGATGATCCTAATTTCGAGCCGAACGATTATGATTCATCATCAGATGATGAAGATGATGAAGCGACTTGGTTCAAGGATGACAGATTTGATGAACGAGGGTAGCGAATTTTAGAAGATATTAAAGAACCAGTTGAAGAGGACATAGAAGACTTAGATACAGAATCGGAGAAAATGAAAGCGAAGGAAAAAGCAAAAGCAGAAGAGAAGGCTGAAGCAAAAGACAAGGGAAAGGAAAGACCGAAAGACACGGGGAATACCAGTTCACGTGTTGAGCAACCCATGTGGACCATGGACAGTAACATGAAGAAACCAGAAATTGGATTATATTCCACATTTGAGGATGCAGTAGTGTTCCGATTAGTCTTCAAGTATTATGCAGCTCGCATAGGGTTCGACTATATTTTTAAACAGAACGAGAGGTTGAAGGTTTCGATGAGGTGCAGGGTTAAGGGTTGAAATTTTTGGGTTTACTGTGGTAAATTTCGGGGTGGTCCAATGATGGAGATCAAGAAATGGAAACCAACACACTCATGCACAAGACCTGATTGGAACAAGAGGATCACCTCAGACTTCATAGCACAAAGGTTATAATTTTCCTAACATGGTTCATTTTATATTTCTGTCTATTATTAAATGGTTTTGTTTTTTTTATTATTTTATGCAGATTCATTGACGACATTAGAGCAGATCCAGGCATGAAAAGGAAAACACTGGAGGCTCTAGTTACCAGAAAGCTCGTCGTTAGTGTTTCTACTTCGGCTCTATATAGGGCTCTTCACAAGGCCAGGGAGATATTGGCCGGAGATGTAATGATGCAGCACGACTGCCTCATTGCATATGCAAAGATGATTGAGAAGTCCAATCCGGGCAGCAGGGCTGTTGTTGAGGTGTAACACCTCCTAAATGAAAATGATGGCGATGATGATAGACTAGTAGAGAGGAGGTTCCAGCGCATTTACATACGCTATAAGGTATGTAACTGTAACTTAGTGTGCTTTCTTTTATTTATTTACTTACATACTTACTTATATAACTTCATGCTCATTTCTGCATAAGGTGCAATTGGATGGGTTTATTAGTGGATGTCGGCCAATCGTCGGGATTGATGGATGCCATCTACGTGGAAAATATGGAGGCCACATTCTGTCTGTTGTTGGGTGGGATGCCAACGATGGCATGTTTCCGTTGGCATTCGCTGTTGTAGAGCAAGAGAACAAAGAAACTTGGAGGTGGTTTCTTGAACTGTTCTTCCAAGACTATGGAACGAACGCAAAAATGGGTTGGGTTTTCATGTCAGATAAACAAAAGGTATCTAACTTACTTTGTTGTCTGTTATTTACTTACTGTTTATTTATTTACTTACTTACTTACTTACTTACTTACTTATAAACTATCACATGTCGATGAACAGGGGTTGGTGGAGCTGTTCAAACATTGGTTGCCTCATGTGGAGCATCGACATGCGACACATGTTCAAGAACTTCTACCTGACTTTCAAGTGTCCAACATTGAAGAAAATGTTGTACGGGTTGTCGAAAGTCACATATGCTGAGAAATTCGACGAAAAGATGGAGGAGCTGAGGGTGTTTAACTTGGATGCACACAATTGGGTGCTCGCTAGGGAAAAATCAGGTTGGTGCAAGGCATTTTATACAACTAGGGCTAGGTCTAATATACAAACCAATAGTTTGTCTGAGTGTTTCAATTCACGGATAAACGATGGTAGGCATTTACCTATTTATGACCTTTGTGAGTTTATTCGTGGTAAGTTGATGGATCTATTTGCTGAAAGGGTTGGGTTGTTTGATGATTATGAAGGTAGAATTTGCGAGGGAATCAGGTTGTAACTAGACAAAAACATTGAGGCAGGTAGACATTGGGTTGCTAGGTTTGCTGGAAATGGTGTATTTGATGTGATAAATGGTAGATATAGTGCAATAGTTAGAATGAATGAAAAAACATGCACATGTCTAGATTGACAATTAACGGGAATACCCTGTAAACATGCTATATGTGCCATATACTATAGGAGAGAAAATCCACAGGATTATGTGCACAAATACTATTATGTTAAGGCGTATCAGTCCATATATTGTGGGTTTATCGAACCTATTCCTGCCAAGAGTGAATGGCCCAAGTTCGATGTCCCTAAAGTTTTACCACCTAGAGTGCTCAAACCTCTTGGAAGGCCTAGGGTGAGGAGGAGGAAACACGAGGCAGAAAGGGATGAAGAGCAGTTCAAAAGGGTTAGGCAAGTTGGGAAGTTTTTTTGTCAAAATTGTTTCCAGCAGGGACACAACAAAAGGACTTGCACTACAAAGGACCATGGATGGTCATCCAAGGAAAAACCAAAGTCCACAATGACAAAAGTCAGTAGCACTAACTAATTTATCTTTATTCACTGAATTCTAACTTGGTAAGAACTGATATAAGTACTATTTCTAGCAGCTGAGTGTTCACAAGGTGGGAAAAAAAGGAAGGCACCAAAGGAAAAAAAGGGAAAGAAAAGTGGACACTACACAACATAAGCTGAACACAACGAACTTATGGATAAGAGGCTGGAATTTGCAGAGAGGGAGTTAGCAAGAAAGAGGAAGGCACTTGCTGAGAAGCCCCAATGCACAACCGAAGAGATCTTGATGGAGAAGCAGATAGCTGAGCAGAGGCTGAGCACAAGACGTGGCAAGCTCCCAATCATTAGGCCACCAAAACCTATTGGATTAGCAGAGTCAGACTTCCCTTCCACAGAGATGAGAATCAGGTAAAAAAATTTCTAATTTATCGAACCTATCATTCACACAAATATACAAACTTACATATTCATACATGTCTGGCAGTGGGCTAATTTAAATTGGAAAGAGGGAATTTTTATCACAACACCGGGACAGAGGAACCGTCCAAGAGGTGGCTCACCTCCACCAGCAGCACCACCAGTGCAAGGAAAGAAGAAGGAAGGCCAAGACACTTTTGGATCTGGATCTGGCAGCTCTAGCCAGCCATAATTGCCCATGTGTGAGGGTTGTAGTTGTTAGGGAGTAACTTTAGGTATTTAATGTCAAAAGTTTTGATGGGATTGAAAGATGAGGGGACATAGAATCTTATCTTGCTCCCTTTTTGTTTTGTTTTTTTCTTTATTTTGGACAGTAGCACTTGGGCTTTCATGCCATGCTTTTTGTGGACAGTAGCATCTTGGTTTGTGTATGAAATGTGTATGAAATCTTATCTTGCTTTGTGTCCAGCTTGGTTTGTGTAAAGCTGAAAAATGTGGACAACTTGGTTTATTTTTGTGCATTATCTTGTAAACAGGTTTTTGACTTGATATATAGTTAGGATTTCTGCAAAACTCATGTCCAAATTTCTACAAAACTTATGTCCAATTTTCTGCAAAAATGCAACCAAAATTCTAGCAAAACTGCAACCAATTAATGAAAAATTTATGCAACCATTTTTTTAGAAACACAAACATTTTACCAAGCAACCCTTAACATTACAACATTACACACATATAACACCCTGTCACATAAATCCAAACACAAACCAAACCATTCCAATTTCATAAATTACTTAAATACTAGTAAACCTAATACAAACCATTTCAATTTCTTAAATTAATTTTGCTCTTATCCAATTAGGAACGGTAAAATTTCATGATCCGTCAAGTAATATGTTATTATCGAATGCATAAGTTTGAAGTCAAAGTGATAATGATATAAAATCTCTTAAAAATTGAAGAAGAAAATCATAATATTTCTTCTCTTTCACAAATAAATGTTCCATCTTCAAAAGAAATAAATGATACTCACAAGAACCAACAAAAGGGAAAGAAAAAAAAAAGAAAGGTCCCACCGAGACTTGAACTCGGGTTACTGGATTCAGAGTCCAATGTCCTGACCACTAGACCATGGGACCATTCATTTACGATGTCTCATTCAACTATATTTATACAAATATAACATACATTTTCATTGTTTTCGTCTTCAGAAACCTAGTGCGCATCGTCACTACCAAAATCCCAGAACCAGAATTGCTGAACTTGCTTCGCTCAGTACCAAGCGAAGCTCCACACCCACCATAGCTCTTGGCTCGGCAACAAAGCTTGGATTTGGATCGAAACTGCAGATGGAAGGGTAAAAATGAGGAGACTTGGAGCTTTGCTCGGACCTCTCTGTCATGACATCAATGGTGGGTCTCTTCAAAAACCCCAGAAATACCCTCTTGCCCAATTTTCCAGCTCCTTCTTCACAAGCTCTCGCCCTCCTCCCGAATGGATCGAGCCCTTCAGCGACGTCTCCGACGTTGCCTCCGCCCCTCGGAACCTCCAACCCTCTCCTTGGGTCAACCAGATCGTTCCTCTGCTTGACGGGTCCTCGAAAATGGAGGCCAATCTGAGCAGCTTCTGTCGCAAAATGATGATCCGGATGTCTCCGAGCTTCGTGTCTTTCGTTTTACAATCCGCCGAGCTCAGCCGGAGGCCTGAGGTGGGTCTGCGCTTCTTCTCCTGGGCCGGTAAGCAAAAGAGATATGATCATAAGCTTGAGTGTTATGTGAATTTGATATGTCTTTTGTGTTCGGCTGGTGAATTGGATAGAGTGAAATGTGTTTTTCTTGAGTTGAGGCAAATGGGTTTTGTCATGACTGTTTATGGGGCCAATTCCTTGATCAGGAGCTTTGGGGGTCTTGGGATGGTTGAGGAGTTGCTGTGGGTGTGGCGCGGAATGAAGGAGAATGGGATTGAGCCGAGTGTGTATACGTATAATTTTCTGGTTAATGGATTGGTGAGTTCGATGTTGATGGAGTCAGCCGAGAGGGTTTTCGAGGTGATGCGAGATGGGAAGGTTAGACCAGATGTTGTCACTTACAATACGATGATCAAGGGGTATGTTAAGGCGGGGAGGACCCAGAGAGCAATGGAGAAATTTAGGGATATGGAGGTGAGGAATGTGGGACCAGATAAGATTACATACATGACTTTGATACAGGGGTGTTACTCGGAGGGGGGTTTCGATTCTTGTTTGGCTTTGTATCATGAGATGGAGGAGAAGGGATTGGAAATCCCGCCTCACGCGTATAGTTTGGTGGTTGGAGGGCTTTGCAAGGAAGGGAAGTGCGCAGAGGGGTATACCGTTCTTGAGAATATGATTCGAAAGGGTTGTAAGGTGAACGTGGCAATATATACTGCTTTGATTGATTCTTACGCGAAAAATAGGAAGATGGAAGAGGCGATAAAGCTCTTCGGGATGATGAAAAATGAAGGACTGGAAGCAGATGTGGTGACGTGCGGGGTGATTGTGAATGGGTTATGCAAGAGCGGAAGATTGGATGAGGCTATGGAATATTTTAAGCTATG
This sequence comes from Geranium rotundifolium, assembly GCA_963920655.1. Classification (NCBI taxonomy): domain Eukaryota; kingdom Viridiplantae; phylum Streptophyta; class Magnoliopsida; order Geraniales; family Geraniaceae; genus Geranium; species Geranium rotundifolium. The sequence goes on along the minus strand of OY987317.1, from coordinate 3,319,659 downwards.
CAAAGTTAATGGTGTAGTTGTTAACGCCGTGTTTTATTCTAGCCTAATCGATGGTCTAGGAAAGGCTAGGAGAATCGATGAAGCTAAGGAGCTTTTTGAAGAGATGGTTGAGAATGGCTGCACTAGGGATTCTTATTGCTATAATGTTCTTATCGACGCATTGACAAAGTGCGGGAAGATGGATGAAGCATTAATGCTACTCAATAGAATGGAAGACGAAGATTGTGATCAAACAGTTTATACATACACAATAGTCATTAGTGGTCTGTTCAAGGAACATAGAGTTGAAGACGCATTGGACTTATGGGATATAATGATTGATAAGGGTATTACACCTACCGCGGCTTCTTTCAGGGTTCTTTCTTTTGGGCTCTGTCTTTCTGGCAAGGTTGGCAGGGCATGTAACGTATTGGATAAGTTAGCCCCAATGGGAGTTATCGTTGAGACAGCTTATGAGGATATGATTAATGTGTTGTGCAAAGCTGGGCGTGTTAGAGAGGCCTGCAAGTTGGCCGATGGAATAGTTGAAAAGGGTAGGGAACTACCCGGTAGGGTTCGGACTGTTCTTATCAGTGCCTTGAGGAAATCAGGGAATACAGAATTAGCCATGAAGTTGCTGCATAGTAGAATAGGAGTTCGATATAATAAAATAGGAGATGTGAAAACAAGAGTGAAATTTCGGTATTTAGTTGAAAGTTGAGATATGAGCAATTTATGTGGGATGTTACAACTTTCTTTAAGCTTCAAGAAATGACTCCATGTTCCTTGCTGTGTCGCCATTTGGAATTGATGAGATAAAATGACTCTTGAATATATCTTTCCACTACATCGTGGACAAGCTTTTTCAATTGTTGGTAGAAGACTAGAAGATATGCTCTGCATTCTTGCATTCATTTCCAAACTGAGTTCTTACCCATTTCCAGGTATGTTTGGTTCTTCAAAACCTGTGGTGATGATATTTTGCAAATTTCCCCAAGTTCTTACGCATGATCAATCAATCATGTGACTAAGACCTGATTTTATTTATCTTATGTTACTTATTGTGAAATTAAGAGAAAAATATGTCATTTAATCCTAAGAAAGTAGAGGACATGCCTGTAAAAAAGCGTGTGTATGTGCGTTTAACTTCTGGTGAAGAGGTAAAAGATTGAAAGCTACCTCCAACTGATGTATAAAACTTATAGATGGCAGAGTGTGGCATATGGAAAATGACTTAATTTCAAGTTGTAATGTTCACTTGCTGCTTCAGTGATCTGCATTTAAGCATTCTATAAATTGTCGAAGCCCCCCCAGTAGAGCAAACAGAAGCTTTGGCTCTCGGAAATTTTTGTTTTCAAGGACTGATTTTAACTTGCAGGTCAGCTTGTTATTTCAGTGTTCCAAAAAATGTTAGGCACTAGTCTGGCATATAGGGCCTTCGGGGACTACTAGGAAACTATTCAGACTAATCGGGGATTCTTAGAATGCTGGTAACTTTTCGTTTCCTTCATAAAATTTCGTTTTTTTGAGCAAAGATGAAAAATAAGAGAAACATAGAATGATCAACACAATGGATTAAAACACAAACCTAGAATTAAGCTAGCACGGGTTCGCGCGCATCGAATAAGGTTAAAACTTATGTTTCTCCTTATTCAGATTGGAAATATAACTAGGTTTTAATATTCGTTTTTCAGATAACCATATCCGTCTATGCAAGATATCCAAGGCTATCACTTTATATGACATCATCTTTGTTGCAAGAAAACACAATAACCTTGTGTCCTTGCAAGTTATTTCCAATGCTGCTAATTTTGTTGTATGTCATGGGGAAGTCGAAATAGTTACTTACATAAATAAATTAGGACTAGGGTTGTGAAATCACTTATCCTGCCCTCTTGGCTGGTGCCTGGTTGAGGATACGTTTACATGGGCTTTTGTATTGCGCTTTGGATTTGGCATTCACATTCAAGAATTGTACTGTTTTAGATAAACACTATCATTTATGAAAGCATAAGTATATATTCCTTCTCCATGAAAAAACAACTATGCAACTGATCAACTGAGCTATGTTGCTGCTCATTTGCGCAATGGCCAAGAGATCAAAAGCTGTAGACGGCAGATTGAATATGATGTAAATTGCAAGCATTACCAACACATGCACGAGTGTCGTTTCTCTTTTCAAAAACATTGGTTGCAAAAGAATTTGATAAATCTCATAAGTGTTTTTATTTCTGCAGGTAGTACTCTTCAACGAGTGCTCTCTTTTGCCGTCTGTCAATTGACCAGCCAACTGCATTGGAACACTCCATTTCGGTATAGCTCAGGTCGTGCAGACAGTTCTTGATGAATGTTGAAGAGAAATGGATTTATTTTCTCGATGAGGACGAATTCGACCAAACCTCTAGAGCTCTGCATTGTGGAGAGGACTATCAGGGAGATCTTAGTTCATGTACTGTTAAGATGGTTTATAGCTCTCAGCATGTGTTTGATTGGGGCTAGCAGGATCAAGATCTTGCCTTGTAACTTCTAAACGGCATTACTTGTATCACAAAAATTAAAATGGTGTTTTCAAATCTAGTTGGGTGTGCATGTAAGTTGCCTATTATGTTTGGTTTCTTATTGTTACTTATTTTTCCTATTTATATTTGGTCTATTTTCCAAGCACTCTCTTACTGGAACATTGCACGACATTAATAAATTAATAATATGTTAATGTCCCCACCCTGGATCTCGTTATGGGTTCGTTGTAGTTGTTGAATGGCTCGCAGGACGATAACCAATGTTGCTTCGCGCGATTAATGATCGAACAATTGGGCTCGTTAAGAGAGAGCTCCTACCTTGGGCTCGTTAAGAGAGAGCTCCTACCTTGGGCTCGTTTAGAGAGAGCTCCTACATCGGACTCGTTTGGAGAGAGCTCCTACATCTTGATACTTGCAACTCTATACTTTAATTCAATTGATGATCTTATTTCGAAAACAAGGCAGGTATATATAGAGCCTGCTGTAACAATCCAACTAATGATAGGAATCCAACTCTAATAACTAATACTCCAAACTAATCCAAACTTTACTAGATGATGCCCAACTAATATTTAAATGACTAATACGTTTAAAATTCCTAACATGATATTTCTCTTTACCATAATTTTATCATGGAATTAGAGCTTCCACAACTCTACAAAAAAGGTAGCCTTTGAGCCCAAAAAAAAGGTGTAGCCATAAGAGCACACATGAAGGAAAAAAAATGTCCCGTCTCCACGCGCGCACCACTTGACGTGCTTCAAGATTCAAGTTCAGAATCAAGTTTACGTAATTTGAACACTAAAATATAAAGACGGATAGGAATATACGAGCAAACTCTTTTTGAAGAACTCAATCTCAGTGTGTTCGTTTATTATTACTAATTTTTGTAACAACGTGTTTTCTTCTAGACTCCTTTCAGATTTTTTTTTATTATAATATGCCCATGCTTCAGTCTAGTATGTCATTTAAAAGAATAAAATTTCGATTTTATTCCATTTTTGTTTGTTAGAATTATGTTGATGGTAATGGTTTGCGTGTTTATATGAAGAGGGCCCAACATGAAGACATTTGTGTGAGAGAAAAAGGATAAATGGTGGGCCTGTAGTCTACTGAGCCCAAACATGTTTTATTCACAAAAGAAAGAATATAGCTAATAAAAAAGCGAGTTTTTACTTTTTAAACATTGGAAATCAATTTCTCAAATATTTAATTCGAGTTTTCTATAATTAAATTTGAGTTCAAGGTTTTAGATATAATAACACAAGTCAAAATTCGAATCTACTATTTTAAGACCAGCAACAGTCTCGTTTTAAAAAGTATTACAGTGAAAATTAAATAATTGAGTTGAGTCGATTTTGAGTCTACTAAATATATATTTATAAGGAATAATATCACGTAGACACATATGGAGAAACACGATTATCACGTATGTACATCTACATCATTTGTAACTTTGTAGGTTACCTAAATGAATTTTTTTATCATCATTAAAAAACCAGTCACGTAAAATGTGAAGTGACGATTATACCCCTCATTTTGAATAACTTGTTCATGTTGAAGGTCAGAGAAGGGCGGAACTATAGGGGGGCAGAGAGGCAGCCGCCCCCCTTGGCCCAAAAATTTAAGAATTTTGAATGAAAATTTTGGTATGAAAATTATACTTACCCCTCCTTAAGTTCTGATATATTTAGAAACGATGTAAAAGTTATAAAAAAAATTTTTTAGCTCAGCGATAAAAGTTCATTTTCACTTTTACCTCTTTGAGGTCATGAGCTCAATCCCCAACAGCGATAATAATCAAACTCAAATAACAATCGACTTGAAAATTTATATCTTAGGTTCATACATATACTTAAACTCGATTTGTCTAAAAAAAAATATTCGAATTCGAATTTTGTTCAAAATATTTAAGGCCTTAATCAAAATTTTATTTTTATTTATTCTAATAAGAAATGCCGCCCCTTCTATCCTATCGAAATTTCCTAGTTCCGACACTGATGTCAGATTAATGTTCGATCCATCTCGTTTACCAGATAAGAAAGTACTAATAATTAAAAGATCCCTTTCACGTGAGAGCTCGCACGAGCACGGGCCTTCTGTGATTCCCACCTGATCCCTGACCCACTTTCCTGACCCGACATCACATCACCTGGACCCACAACGACCCGAATCGGACGGTCGTAAATCACGATATGTCTCTGTAAGATCCTGGCCGCTGAAGAGTGGGACCAGGCTACGGAGCGCTACGTGGCGACACCTGACGAGGGGACCATGAGATGTTGATTTGATGCGCGAAGCACGTGAGCCTCGCAATTCCCAATTGTGGACCTCTAGCTTTTAAAAAAATATATATATAAAAAAACTCATTCGCAAAACAGAGAGCTCCGTCTTCAACCTCCAAAACCCACAGACCCAAAAACGCTCATCGCCATGAAAATCTCCAGAAGCTTCGACCTCTGGTTCAGTGGCCCATAGAGCGAAAAGGGTAAACCAGATTCTTCGTCAAGTCTCAGATCAGTGAAGAAATCAGAAAATGGGTCGGTGGGAGGTTGCGGCGGCGGCGCCGATTGCGGCGGCGGAGAGGGACGAGCAGTGGAGGCACTTCGACAACTCAGTCAATGCGGTGTCGTTTGGGTTCGTAGCCACCGCCATTCTCATCTCCATGTTCCTAATCATGGCCATTTTCGAGCGGTTTCTCCGGCCCAGGTCCAATCCCGCCGCCGATCGTCGCCGCGACCTCGAGTCCCAGATCGTCTTCGAAGGCAAGCTCCACTACCCTTCCCCTAAGGTAATGCTGTTCTCCTCCATTTCTTGGTTCTGTGATTTGTGGGTTTGGTGCAAAATCTGCAAGAAGTTTCCATTTTTGCTCTGCTCTGCTCTGTGTTTTTGTGCTCTTTCTCTGTAATTGTAGCTGAAAATGGCAATGAGTATAGAGCCTGTGACAGCTGATTTTGACTATTTTGACTGTGGCCATTTTATGCAAAAAAAAATGTATTTTTGCATTTAATTTGATTTTGAAAAGATTCATATGCCAAAGACTCATGAAATCCGCATTGCTGAGGCCTCTAAGACAATTTTGTAACATGTTTGAAAAGGAATTGTTAGTTGGTGAATTTTGTAGTTTTCGAAGTGCATATTAGTGCTAATCAGGAATTAGTTATTATAATTAATTTAAGTTAATTAGTGCCGTGTTCCTCCATTTCTCGTTGCTGTGATTTGTGGGCTTGGTGCAAAATCTGCAAAAGTTTCCATATTTGCTCTGCTCTGTTTTTTTTGCTCTCTCTGTAATTGTGGCTGAAAATGGCAATGAGTGTAGACTGCCGAGGAGCCTGTGATTATGGTTGATTTTGACTATTTTGACTCTAGTCATTTTGTGGAGAAAAATATATGTATTTTTCCATTTAATTTGATTATTTTTTTCCCCAAAAGATTCATGAAATGCTCATTTTGAAACCTTCAAGACAATTTTGCAATATGTTTGAAAAAGAAAAGGGGAGTCTGTTATTTTTGAAGTGTGTATTAGTGCTAATCAAGTATTATTTATTTTAATTAATTAATTATTAGTTGGTGAATTGATTTAAATTATATTATTTTAATTTTAATTTAACTGCTATTGAAGGCTAGATTTTTTGGGTTGATGATCTTAGCAATGTCTAGTATGCTATAGCTTTGAGTGAGGGTTGGTGGCTTGATTTATGGAGAGTTCATGATTAATTAAGTTTTAATGAAATAGTGATCATTTATCATCCCCATGGAATGTGACTGTTTGGAGTTTCTGTAGTGGAGCACACATTTTGTATTTGCATTAGTGTGGTATTATATAGTTATTTACTCAACCTTGTTTGATTGGGAATTCATTATCTTGGAAAAATAATACTAACAATCCCTTAATAGAGTGATAATATATCTGATATCATGTCTTTTTCTCCTTAAAAATTATAGTGGTGCTTTGCTTTTCCTTAATAAGCCGGATTTATCGATTGTTTTCTTGTGGAGTTTAAATTTGTCTACTTGTCTTTTGTTTTCCTATTTTATGATATCGTGATGTGTGTTTCTGGAAAGATATTATAATTAACGCCTTTCTATGTAATATAGTAGTAGATTGGACTTTCGGGATGCTGGTTTTGTATCTATTTGCACATAGAACTAATTAGAGAAACATATATGTAATGGCTGGTCCAAGTCTCTATGTCACTAGCATGTGTTCAATTTTGTCTTCTTCGACAAAGATGAGCCCTACAGTATTTGGACATATGCAGATTACACTCTTCAATGTGAGTGTTCATTGCCATGAGTACAGATAACGGGTTACTGAGGAACAACATACGGTGATCATGCCGTCTCGGGATGTCCAAAGATACCTTAATATTCGAAAACATGGTTAGGGACAGTGGTTTGGATTTTAGTTCAGGATTGCTTGCTGCTTAAGAAACAAGTTGATCCATTATCGTTCTTGGTAGTTAGTTTCGGTCTTGTTATTCATAATCTCTGGCATGACTTCCGTTTGATACCATGCTTTTTTCCAACTCCTGTATTGTCGCATCCATGGATGATTAGGTTCTTGATTAGTGGCAAGAAAATGGCGCCAAGTCTTTAGGCCCCGTTTTTGTTATAGTGGCAAGACGAGTTACTTTGCTTACCTTAATTGGTTTTGGCTTTTTAGTGATAGCACAACTTTTCCGATTCAAAGTTGCATGGAATTTTTCACGTGATTATTCGATATTCCTTTTGAAATCACCAGTGAGCCGTTGCTTGTTTCACTACACACATCTGTGGATTCACATTCACTCTATGTTGTAGAGGCCTAATGTTTGGTAGTTGATTTATCGTTATTGTTGCAGATGACGGTCTATGCTAAAGGGGTGTCGGTCTTGATGCCTGGCGAGGAGGTTCCCACCTTCATCGCGCACCATGCTCCTGTGCCGTGTCCTCCAGAGCGCGTCTCGTGGCCCGCTCATCAACATAACCAGTGCCCCGAGCCTCCCTCGTCGAGCTCAGTTTGAATCTAGAGCATAACACGACCAAGCACAGTAAATTCAGGAAATGAAGCGCCTAGAGAGAACACATGGAGCTGAAGATCTCAACAACAAGAAGATTTGTGGATTTTCTGTGATGTGTATATTCTTGGCATTTGATTGTTGCCTTTGTCTCTAAAACTTTTGTTCATATGAAGAGAAGAGCCTCTCTGCTTCATTTTCTGTTTAATCTGTGCTTTGGCCTTTGAGCTTCATATTTCTTGATGAAATCCTCACTCACATTGCTCATTTTCATGACAATTCAAGCAAGTAAAACATACAAGTTCAGTCCTCAAGCTCGACGCCCTAACAGTTGAGATTCACAGTTCTTGTTCAAAGGTCTTGAGTTTTATGTATGGATAGAAAACTCATATACTAGGTAGGAGGAAGGTCGATGAGGGCTCTGGTTGTTGAACCTCTCGAGCCCAAATCCTTACTATTTTGAGGCCCAAATTTAATTTAAAATCAATTCGATTTTACTCAGAAAATCGGCCAATAAACCCAGTCGTTAACTTATGGATTTGATACCAATATCAATCAAATTTCGGTTCATGAAATTAGTAACCGAATTGGTTGATTAGGTTTCCAGTTTGAACTTCCAATTCCGGTTAGCCGGATTTGAGCAGCCATACTTCACACAAAGCAATATCAAAATATAAGCATTTCTTTGTTTTTCTACAACCTTGGGTCAACCACCATACACTTGACAATGCCCCCAAAGTCCATCACATTTCAACTTCATTTCTTCTCCACCAACAAGTCTTGGGATGCTCAATTGTTCCTTTATTTGGACTCCGAGGCCATCACTTTCTCAACAAGAGTTCACTATTTTCCAGGCATCCAAACAGTAGGTAGGAAAAATGACATGACAAGAAATTTCCTAATACCAATAATGAGCCAAGCTGCAAGTATCATAAATTTCTTCCAACTCCTTGGCTTGGAGTAGTGTAGACAATACATAGTTTGTGCACAAATCCATTGACACCACCACCAAGGAAAAGAAAACAAGTCTCTTCATCAATCCCATCCCCAGAAATAAAACAAAAGAGAAGATGCCCAGTTTCAAGGTCCATTTCCAATTTTGCTCATCCCCACACACATGCTATGTTACCAATCTCTATACATAAACAAACATAAATATGCTCCTACTATGCAACCTACCAAAATCACACCTATAATAAATTGCTCTCCTTTTCATGAAAGGAAGACACATAATGTAACTCATTAGTCATTTCCAGAACAATCAGAATCAAATATATAATGAATCCAATTTCAACATCAATTAGAGTCATGGCAATCAACTACAAGTATTTGCTGTTTTGATTAGGACCACACAAAAAATTACCGAACTGAACAAAACTTAACCGATCATATTATACGAAAAAACAAACATTATCATTTTGGTTTTAGATTATGAAACTAAAACCGATAAAAATCACATTGAACTGAATATTGGGGACCTGCCCAATATGTTAGAAAATGAAAGAAAACCGAACCAAATTCAAACGATTCGATTTTTATAAATTTGACGGGTGTAATTCGGTTTAAAACCGGACTGTGAGCTGCCCTAGTTTTGGCAGCTAAATGAAACAGTTTGGTGCATCTTGTCCTTCGGAAGGCTAAGGTTAAACTGAATTATAATACAAAAGAGAGAGAGAGAAAGCATTTAAATTTCATAGAGATTAAATAAATTTACAGAAAGATGAAGCATTCCAGAGAAACATGAGGGTTTTCAAGAGATTCGTTCTCAAGCTTCTGCTCAACGGTGCCGTTTTGAGCCTCTTCCTTCTTGTTCTGGCTCTGCACGTCACCCACATTCTGCGACCTACCACCGGCTCTCCCGGTCTGCTTCACCGGGCTCTTACCGACGCCGCCCCTCCCCGCCCCACCGGCCGCTCGGGTAGCCGGTGACCTCGACCGCCGGCCAGATCCCTCGCCGTTGTCACGCCGGGCTCCGCCGTACCCTCCACTCTGCTGCCTGAGGCGAGACTGCGCCGCCGACCTCGCCGCCTGACCCTTCTTCTCCGGCGACGGCTCGGCCCTTGATTTCGGTAGTCGCCCCCTTGCTCCGGCGAGCTCGCCGGAGTAGACGCGCTTTCTGGGCACCTTGGCCGGAGAACGGGTGACCCTCTCGGCGGTGGGCTTGCTGGCGACCTCGTCGTCCCTCTTCTCCGTGAAGGTGGTGGCGGTGGAGAAGCTCTCGCTGACGCTGCACATCTCGGAGACCTGGGAGTGGGACACCTCCGAGACGCTGCACATTTCCGACACCTGAGACCGAGACCCCTCCACATCCACAACCACCTCCTCTATCTTCTCAATCTTCTCCTCCGCTTCGATTTTGACTTCGGGGACGACCGGCGTCTTGTGGGTCTGGTCTGGGCGGAGGTTGGGAAGAGGGGTTTCGGAGAGGACCTCTTTGACGCACTCCAGCTCGACGGAAGGAGGCGGGGCTCGGTCGTCGTCGGCGGATTCTGGCGGCGGTGGCTTGCGGGCGTCGTTTTGGGGTTGGGGGGGGCGTTTTCCTCTGGTGGAGGTGCTGAAACAGCAACCCATTTTGGCTGTGGAGTGAAAAGTGGAGAAGGTGGGTGATGGAGAGTGGAGGAAATTACATGGTGGGGGTTTTCGAAAATGGAGGTGTGAGTGAGGATGTTTTTGGAGTATTGAAGAGGATTTGGTGGTGAAAGAGAAAGAGATGAACTTTTGCTGCAGCTGGTTTTGTGAGAAAAGGACAGATAGGGATGTGTTGTTATAAGTAGGAATGTAGGCTGTGTTTGGTTCTCTAGAATTTGAAAGGGAAAATCTTTAAAAACTTTACTTTACTCTTCTTTCACCTCAATTTCTTAAAGACAACACTCAAATCTTCAAACTCAATGGAGTTTTAGCATCCTAATTTGAAGATTATTAATGTCTCTCCAATTTCACTCCGAGAAAGAAACAAATTTTGGCAAAATTTTGATATTTTCATTTTGATAGATATGAGACGAAAATCATTTAACTAGTCCAAAATTCCAAATTATAAGGATGAAAATCAAGACTTATTTGTTCAATTAATCAATGGTACTTGAATTTGCGACCCAGTGATCAATGTTCGAATCGTGACATTACAAATCTTAATTTTTAAAAGAATGAAAATAAGATTTGTAATATACGACGGGAGATAGTGACAAAAACTTTTCATCTCTACTACACGGGTCATAAAACGCACATGTTATTTATTATATGAGACCCATTCAGTAATAACAGTAATAATGTGATCCACGTCTTTTAAACATTAGACAAAATAATAATGTATTTAGTGTTGTAAAAACAAATTACGCACCAGTCTATTGGAGAGGGTTCTAGAGATTAATTAGGGGACTAATTGAAATTATTTAAAACAGTGAATGAATTCCATTGTATGTGTTATGGAGAAGATCCAATCGACCTTCAAAGCCATAGCCGCAAAAACCAAGCACAAACAAAAGAAAGGGACAGATTAGATGCGTGATGACAGTGACAAATGTCGCACACATTGTAGGAATGAGGACACTAAATGGTGGTGGAGCCCTATCTCACTTTCCTCTAAAAATTGGCATGCCTTTTCATGCAAAAAAAAGTAGTCTTTGTGAAAAAGAGTGTCTCAAACTATTCAGCATTGGAGTTTGGCATCAGAATGCACCAACAATCAAGGCGAAAAAAGCATGGAAACCAAACCCCACTCTGATTATTTCACAACTATGCTCAACAACAACAATTTTGAAATGAAACTCGAAACCCGCGAACAGAGACCGTTCCAACAGGGAGGATCCGAGGACAATACAATACATTGGGTTCTATTTCTTCCACCACCTGATTCTTTTAAGAATTCAAAAATGGTTCATGGGAGTATTGTACTTACAAATACGCAGTGACACTCATGGAGGTTGGAGGATCAATCCAGAACCAGCCTGTAAATACCTTGTAAAGCAGCACTACAAGCTGCCATGATCCTGTGCTTACTCTATCGTCAATCTGATGTGAAATGGAGCCGATCTGAAGGTCATAATTGGAGAAAATGTTAGTTTATTTTTCAAGGGGACCATGAATGAAACTATATATTGGCAAGAGTAACATGGCAAGGCTGGACCTTGAAAGTGATCAAATGTTTATTTGCATCATTATTAAACAAGGCAATAACAGAAACAAACCTCAATCAAATGATAATTACAATAAATTAGTCATGTATCTCTAACAGAGTGCAACGAACAAACAATATGATTATGTCGAGAAAAGCTTGTTTGTTTGCTTGCTTGCTTTCTCCGATATTGAGCTTCAGCGCATGGAAGAGTCACTCGTAGTGGCTAACGTACTCACAAGTGAGGAAAAATACCGTTCCTTAAGAGGTTGGCAGCGGTGAAGCTGTTGCAGACCGATCTGCTTCTATCATGGACTTGATGTAAAATTCGCCAGCCTTGTATGATGACCTGACCATGGGACCAGACGCCACGTAGCGGAATCCCTGTACCAAATAAAAAAATAATGATAAATAACAAATGTATGGCCCCCATCATTCCCAAAATTTAGAAAAGGAAGAGTAATCATTAAGGCCATACTTCAATGCTACATGTGTTTTGGCAAATGACGTTGGAATATCCATGATTGGGTGAAAATTGAAAGTTAATGTATGATCATTATATAATAGGATGTAGTTATTAATATTTCTGGTATTCTAATGTGGACCAAGATGATGTACATGCAATATGGATATACATAAATTATTGACAGGTATGCCATACACTGATCTATATATACAATGATTACTGAACTATGTGATGTTATCATGGCACCGAAAGTTAGTGCAGAGTAAGAGTATCAAGCAGTAGATACTCTGGCCATAAAATGACATGATACAGTCTGTTGAATCTTATATATTTGGAAGGATCCTAAAACAACGACGAAAATATAAGAAAAGTCAGACTGACTCATAATTTTGATTTGAGGGTTGGCCCTGAGAACCACAGATGGTGAAAAGATCACAAATTTTCAAGGAACTGTTTTGATGGACTGAAAAGGGTACACGATAACAGAATAGAAGAAGAAAACAGGTCAAGCAACTAAATCTCATTTTAACTGAGAGCAATGAACCAAGCAAGCACAAGTTTATGGTCTTTCTTGTCTGATCAAAACTAGGAGTTGAAAATCGAAACTTCATGATACAATCCAAAACACTAATCGAAAGTGTGACATATTTATTACAAGAGTAATTGTACGAGTATCAAAATAAAATTACACTGAAGTTTGGCCAAATAAATGATTTTGTCACCGAGACCAAAATGCCGATCACTTTCGAAGTTAAAAACTCATTTCACCCTAAACTCTAACCCCAACAAAAACCACCCAGACCTAATCTGCATCGGATGTCATGCACATTTGGAACTCCAAAAGTTTCCAAAATTGGAAATTACCATGGAAAAGCATGTTTCCTTGTTGATGTAAGCATCAAGAGAAATGGATAAACTAATTCCGTTCTACCATTCACGTAAAACCCTATGCATATTCACGTCTAAATTTCACTTACCTAGAACACTTAACCCCAAACATGTTCACCACACAATCACATCTATGGGATGAAACAGTCATCAACCAAAGATGTTCATGGAAAGAGAAAAGAGAAGGGTTTTAGAGAGCTGCTGTTTTCATTTGTTTGTCCATTTTACCGATCATAGTCATTATCATAAAATACAAGTATTTTAGAAAGTAACTCAAACTACAACACAGACAAAAATAATTCCGAATTGAGAGAGATGTTGATTAAACAAGTTATGCATGCAACATACACCATATCCATAATTTTTTTTAAAAAAATCAAAACTAAAATTGGAACTTACCATTTCCATGCCAAGAGTGTGATACCTCTCAAAAGCTTCAGGGGTAATGTATTCAGACACCGGCATGTGACGCTTTGACGGTCTCATATATTGACCAAATGTCATCACATCAACACCAGCTGCCCTTACCTTTTCCATAGTGCTCACTACTTGATCAGGTGTTTCCCCACAACCTAACATTATTGAGGTCTTGGTAAGTGTACCAGCTGGAGCATAGTCCTTGGCCATCATAAGAACATCTAAAGATTGCTTAAGATTAGCACGATGATCTCGCACAGAACTCTGAAGCTCTTCTACTGTCTCAATATTGTGAGCAAAGACGTCTAGTCCTGATATTGCAACTTTCTCTACACAGCCAGAGTCTCCTCGGAAATCGGGAACTGCACAATCAAACAGCGCAATCAGCGTTATAAAAGTGTGAGCATATATAATTGAAAAAAACTAAAAAGAACAAAGAAAGATGCAATCCATGACCACTAGCCTAAGTAGAATGTATTGAAATTTTAAAAGTAAATGTCTGTAACTTTGGCCTATACAGAGTCCTCTTATCCGAATATAGTTGTTACTAATGTTTCTCAGCATCTTATATACAACTTTTCCACAGCCTTTCATTGATTGGGCTATCTAGCATTATGCACTGTCTAATAGACTATACACGTCAAATGTCATCTTAATAGAAAGCCCTGCATAAGATCCATTTAAATACACACAGAGCTCTATATTTGTAAGTCATAGAGATGACTCAATATATCCAGATACAATAAAGGCACAGATGGTCATACCTAAGGCTTCTATTAGTATATTAGGCTTCAAAATCTTTAATTTCTGTACTGTCTCAGCAAAATGGCCACTCCCTTGATCAGGTAGGTCGTCTCTGTCAACACTTGTAATCACAATGTAATCCAAACCCCACGATGCAATTGCCTCGGCCACATTAGACGGTTCATTTGGGTCAGGTGGAGGTGGCGTACGTGATGTCTTCACATTGCAGAATCTAAATCATAAATTATAAATCATTTCCATTAAAAAGGTAAATCCAACCAAATATGATGCATCAGCTCTTAGCTCATCAATGATAACCATTAACCACTGAACTCATCATACAAATAAAGAAAACAATCTTGTACAAATTACAATAGATCACGGCAATAACAAGTGGAAAAACGCCAAAAGATCCAATTTCGTTTTTCACTTTAGACTACTATACTAAGACGGCAACTCTGTTCATCAGTTTTCTCATGCACACAACATGCAGCTAACAGAACCGATGACAAGAAAGATCTTTATTAAAGGTGCCAATGCCAAATTGAATAAAACTCAAACGATTAGGAGACAGAATGTGAAGGTGAATACACAAGCAGATATAACTAATCTCCCATATCAAATTTCACTACAAAAATATAATTCCTTTCGGCCAAAAACGATCTCTACTACAATTATACTCTTTCTAGCTTCAACCTGAAGCTAAATCACTAAAAACCACTATTCAATCTATTCAATCACTAAAAATAACCATTTATTGCTTAAGAACAGAATCATACAAACTCAGACTCAAATCAACCTCAACACCAACACCAAAAAGCAATTCAGTAAATGACCAAAACGAACCAACCTGCAACCTCTGGTGCAAGTATCGCCGAGAATCATGATCGTAGCCGTGGCGGTCCCGGTCTCTCCCCCGGACCAGCACTCCCCGAGATTAGGGCACTTGGCCTCCTCGCAGACGGTGTGGAGCTTCAATTCGCGGAGCTTCTTCTTGATCTGAACATACTTCTCTCCGCCGGGGACCGCCTCCTTCATCCATTTGGGCTTCGGGAGAGGCTTCTTCTTCGTGCCGACCTCGACGGAGTAGGAATTTCCGGATCGGAGCTCGGCGAACTCGGTGAGGGTCGGCGATTCCGCGGCGAGGCGGGCCCGGAGGCCGGCTAGGGTTTGGGGGAATTGGGGATCGGCGGCGGCGGTCACGGCGGAGCAGAAGGGCCTGACGGTGGTTGTGGCGGTGGTGAATTTTAGGGCGCGAGAGAGGGATCGGAATCGGGATTGCATTGTGATTGGTGGATATGGGAATTGGGAGAGAGAGTAAATGTAAGCCAGAAATTGGAGGATATGGTGGCGGGTTTTGTTCGTTGGTCCGGTCTGGTCCGGTCCGGTCTAGGTGGTTGGTGGTGATTGAGAAATGATTCGGTATTCTTGGTACTATGTGATTCTGCGTGGTCTTTTTATTTTAGCCGTTGATCTAGGGCTTGGTGGGGCCGGTAGCTGTGCGGTGGAAGCTGACTTTTGATATTGATATTGATATTGAATTCATATCCAGCCCAGATGATTTACGAGGGTTCGTGGGCTTTATAGTTTTATGGCCCAAATATTGTCTTTTATGAGTTTTTATCTTAGGTAATTACTGATACTATACATGATCAAACCTTATTTTACGATCACTATACCCAAATTTGAATATTTTATTCTAGGTCTCTATACATGTTCAAACCTTATTTTAAGATCACTATACCCAAATTTAGATATTTTATTATAGGTCTCCCAAGTTTAAAGCGTTAACACTTAAGGTAATTTTATGTTAAATCTAACTGAGGTGGTTGGTAAAATGTCCAAAATGCCCTTACTGAATAACTTCACATGTACCATTATTTGATAATTATGAAATTACTGGTTTGCCCTATATTAAATAACAAATTTAAAACATAGTTCAAGGGCATATTAGTAATTATAAGTGAATAAAATAAAAAATTGTAAAAACTAAACATTTATTAAAAGCCCTAAAATAACCTACTCTTCTCCACGCGTGCACTATTTCTCATTCTACTCTATCCCTCTATTCTTCCAAAACCAGAGAACCAAAAGGGTCGTCGAGCTTTCCTCCGGTGACCGCCGGGATCTCCTTCTTCTCCACGCCGTCGAGCTCTACTCCAACGACCCATCTCTCGCACAACCTCTAGTGACCCAGATACCGCACAACCTCTGGTTCGCCGCCGTTAGAGACCAAATCCGACGAGCTCGGTGTGGAGGCTCGAGCTTCACCTTTGTCGCGTCGATCTTCACCAGCGGCGACCAGCGTTCTGTCGCCATTCTCGCTCGGCGGCAGCTCGAGCTTCACTTCTGTCGTGTTGATCTGCCGCCGTTCTCGCTCGGCGCATCTGTATCTCTCATTTCTTGGGGTTTTTCTGATCAACATGTCTCGAAGATTGCTGGGGATTCTCAATCTCGTTGAACCCATTATTTAATACCAGAGATTTCCGATCTTGCGCCGGAACAACTCGTTTCGAATTCTGTACCAGAGATTTTAGCTGAATGATTCTGAATTTTGAATATTGTTTGTCAAATCTTGGAATTTGATCTCTCCTATAAATGGTAATGATTTTTGGACTTGATAATTGAATTTTGATAATCAATAACTATTTGATAATGGATAATTAATTTGATAATGGATCGATAATTGATATTTTAGTTTTTAAATTTGAATTTGTGTTGGATAATAGTTGTGAAAAGGAAAGAGGACGAGAGAGTTTCTGGAATTTGAGAGAAGAGAGAGAGAGAGGCAGAAGAGGTGGTTGAAGATGGAGGGTGAACTTGTAATTTCACAGAATGATTTTTCAATTTTTTTAAGAAATTTAATATGTTATACAAAAAGACTAATATAACCTTTGAACACAAGGTTAGGTTATTATTCAAGTGAAGGTAAAATAGTCTTTTCATATTTATCACATAATTATTCCTTTGAAGCTTATATGATGGGGGCATTTTAGACTTTTTATCAATCACTTCCGTTAGATTTAACAGAAAATTACCTCAAGTGTTAACGTTTTAAATTTGGGGGACCTAGAAAAAAAATTCAAACTTTGGTATAGTGATCTTATAATGAGGTTTGTACGGGTACAATGATCTGTAATTACCCCTTCATCTTACAAACCGGCCATGATTAGAGCTAAACACAGCAACACTTTCAAGTTTGCTATATTAACTCTGTACATTTGATGATATTTGTTTTTAGAAACAAAATATATTTTACTATAACTGACTATGCAATACAAATTAGGGTATTATAGAAATAGTTGAAGCATCAAAGTGTAAAACAGTCACATTGTGTGTAGAAAAATGTCTTTTTCCTTTTTTTATTTACTTATATGTGGTTTTGTTGCATGTTTTGATAAATTTTTAGCTACACTTTTACATTAAAATAAAAGGTAAATAAATTAAAATGTAATGTATTTAGGTGGTATGATTCATTAATGTAATTTACTCAACGAACTGAACCATTGTTTGTACCGCTCAAAATATTAGAACAATGGATAATACAAATAATTAGGTTTTGCCATTCTCAAGTGAGTGATTCAATTTTTTAAAATCTGAATCAAATTGTAGACACCGACTCATATACATTTTTGAATACACTAAATTGTGTCTATTTTGAGGAACTAACTCAATTCATAAAATTCAAAACCAACTAGTTAATGAAGGTCAAACTTAAGAGTCCTTGTAAAATATTATTCAAAATCAACTAGTTAATGTAGGTCAAAATTAGGAGTCCTCCTAAAATATTTATCAATACACAATTCCAAATTTATGTTTTAAAATATCTATTGATTTAATTAATAACATGGATCTCTGATGGTGGAGAAAGTGAACATGGCCAACATATATTCTTTTACTTACCCTTGAAAATAGGTAAGCCATGTTCCTAGTTGCTTACCACACTACCAATGACATGAACAACATGGATAACATAACAGCATGTGCAAGAACCTAAAACATACCTCCCAACTTGCATCTTCACACTTTTTCATTTTACTCATTCTCAAGCCCTATATTCATAGAAAGCCACACAGACATAATGTGAACCCCACAAAATGGTGCTCAATAGCTGTTAGTGTCCATAGTTCAATGGTCAAGCCTCAAAGGAAGCAAGAAAATAACAAAAGTGCATCTCACCCATAAATCACTCTCAAGATTGAATCACCTCGTTCATATAGTCATATATACTAGGAATATAGTGATCGAACGAGTTCTGATAGATTTTGTGATTCCGTTCTCACTCGTTGAATTTGTTACATGTGATTATGGATACTGTGAAATTAGTTACATTATATTTAAAAGAGATTTTTTTTGAAATTACAATATCATCCATATCTACCCATATACCATTTTCCACCCAGTATCACATACGAGGCTCGAACATTTTGCCTTCCGTCAAGAGTAACTGGACCACCAAACCAACTACCACAAACATGTTATATACCATATAACAATGATGTACATTGTGTTGTGAATGTATAGTTTAATTTTGCATAGTTGGTACCTATTTCATTTTTAAAATTGGCAAAACTATCGCCCTGATTTAAAATAGGGATAATGTCACTTTGATACATCTAACTATAGTGAAATGATACTTTCATACCCTAACTATTTTTTTTTAGTACCCTAAATTTTTTTTGTGACAACACCTACCTCTAAAATGTCTAAAATACCTCAACTACCCTTGGTGTAAGAAACTATAAATTGAATTGGTTCAATTTTTTTGTCTCTGGTTCAATTTGATTTGTACTTAAGATGCAAATAAAATTATGCCCGAAAATATAAAATTAAATTTGAACCATTTCAAATATGGTTTGATAAATCATATTGGATTTGATTTTTTAAACTAGGGGTATTTTAGTCATTTTAGCATAAATTGTCACAAAAAATTTGTTAGTGTATTTAAAAAGAGACAAAAATAATTAGGGTATGACAGTGTCATTGCCTTTTTCTCTAACGAATCCACCGTTAAAATTTTTCTAGGATTGCAGTTTGTCTATTTATTGTTCTATCTCTACCGAGAAAAAGAGACAATTTTCTTTTCTTTATTTTCTTTATATTCTTACTTACAAAGGTAATTTCTTAATTCAAAAAAAATATATCAATTTTTGTGAAGAGAAATAACGTTCACGTCACGTTTCTGCACTCACAAGCTCTTTACAAAAATGTGATAATATACTTACGGAAGATGCATGTTTTTGCTATTATTTATTTATAGTTGATTAAAGATGGTGTGTGGGGTATGAGATAATTGATATGGGTTTGAAATGGAGTGGAAATGTTTGTCATTGTTAGAATGATTCTGTTTGTATGAATGATGTATTGGTAATAGACAAGTGAATGAGAGAGATGAAAATGACATTAATTTGGAGTATAGTTAAGTGCATGTGACTAATACATATATATATATATATCCTCTCATATTACCAACCAAAATTAGATGCTTCACCAATGTGGTCCTCTTCTCCCTCATTTACAGCCATATTAGTTTGTCGGATTATTTTTACCTTGGAAGTAATTTCATGTCAGTAACTCAATTTTGTCTTATTTATAAATCAGTATTTTAAGTTTGAAAATTTTTTTGCCGGTACCTCAAATTTAATTAGTTGCAGATAAATATCTAATATGTTAAATTTAACATAATTGGATGTAAAAATACCAAAATGCCCCTAATATTTATGATTTGAAATCTGATCGGTTTGACCGGTTCAAATTTAGTCAAACTGGTTCAATTTGATCGGTTTAATTATTATTAATAATTAATATTATATTGAAACTTTCGAATGGAATAACTCTCTCATACGACCTCCATTTCGGGCTCATAAAACATCAAATCGAAGAGAATAGGAAGATAAACAAGTTTGAAAAATAATATTAGTAATTAAATTAAAATAATTATTAATATTATCTAATTATTAATTATAATTATTATTTAATTATTAATATTATCCTTCAAAAAATTTTATCTTCCAATTCTCTTCGATTTGATATACTATGAGCCCGAAGGTCGTATGAGAGAGTTATTAAATTCGAAAGTTTCAATGTAATATTAATTATTATTAATAACTATTTTTTTATATTAATAATAATAATTATTAATTTAATCATTAATAATAATAATAATTTAAATTATTAATAATTGAACCGATTTGACTGGATTTGAACCGGTCAGATTTTAAATCATAAATATTAGGGACATTTTGGTCTTTTCACATCGCAAATTCTGTTAGATTTAACATATTATGTACTTATCTGCAACTAATTGAACTTAGGGTACCGGCAAAAAGTTTTTCAAACTTGAGGTACTGATTTGAAAATAAGCTAAAGTTAAGATACTGACATGGAATCACCCATTTACTTTATATCCATCTTGGGGTGGGCATGGTTTTGGTATTGGACCGGACCAGCTTGAATCAGACCCTGAACGGTTTTTTTTTTCCTTCGATTTTGTTTCACGATTCTATTAGGTTGAAATCGATTAGTTTTTTTTATCGGCAAGTCGTGTATCAAAATTTGGGGTTGACTGTGTCATGATTAAGCAAAACAACACCAAACTTGTGACTGTTAAGAGTAATTAAAATTATTGTATCAATAGAGACACACCCTTATGTAAAAGATGGATTTATGCCTGATTTATAGGCTGAAATTAAGTCATGTCTATAGGACAAAACTTTAAATTCACATTTAGAAAACGAAACCCCGAATGTTAAATTTAAATTAGTTACTACACCTTAATTGATGTATAAAGTTGGTTATCTGCGATTTCTTATGTTGTTAAAACAAGTTGAATTGAACTATTCTTTCAAAATTAGAATTGAATCATTATCTGTAATTTTAATTTTTTAGTTACGTCTTGACTTTCAATTTGAAACCAATTTCGATACAAATATTTATTTAAAAGAAATAATATCTTACGCTTACCAAAATATCTTGCAAACTTAATTTTGACTTTAAAGACTAATTAACATAAGATGTATAATTTTCGAATGGACACCGCAACGATTTGAGCCTCATACTATTATGAATTTCGAACTCCACTGTAAACACGACAGAAAAGGGTAAATAATAGATTTAAAATATAATATAATTAAAAAAATAGGAAATATAGAATTAGAAATTAATCTATCAATTATACTCGAATCTTGAAAAGATCATGTTTTAAAGCACAAGTAAGACTAAATAACATAAAAAATATAGAATCAAGAAAATAATTTAATGGCGGCTTAATGGAGCCAAACAATTATACATCACAACAACCCTTGATTGGATAAGTTGGAAAATTTTCTTGAACAGTACACTGAAACAAACATTAGAAAATGGGAATAAAAAGCGTTTATTTTCATTTTAGCTCTATTTCAGTAAGGAAATATATTATATATTAGAGTGTGATTTTCTGATTACAGGTTCTTCCTCTTTTTCCTAAATACTGCAAATTACAATGGAGGCTTGTGTATGACTTTCTGCACATGTGTGTCCGTTGAAAGAGATGAAGTAAATATTATATAAAAAGAAATAGTTTCAGAGTTTCAGAGAACCTTCTCTCTAACTTTTCCATGCCAATTTAGACTTTTCCCATTATTTTTTTCCTGTTCTTTTTTTCACACAGCCAAATATAGATCTGTGCTACCAAATTGCACTGAAATTGCTTGGTGTGATCTTTTCTTGCATACCCATCTTTCTCTTATCCACTGAAAGTATCTGAACCTTTGAGCTCTGTGTTTTTGCTAAAATTTTCTCTGGAAAAAAAACCCACCTTTTTGTGTTTTTGGAAAAGTAATTGCCATTTCAGGTTTCAGTTCTTGCTTGCTGAAGATTTTATTTTTATTTTTTTAAGCAATGTGTTGAATCCCAATGATTCTGGCTCTTCAAGTGATTTCTGTAAGCTTCTCTTTTGCCGCTGCCTTTTGGATTTAGTATGGTTGTGTTTGTTTGAGATTTTTTTAGTTTATTGTTTAATTGGGTTTTTGGGTTGTTGAGCTAGGTTGGGATCAGGGAGAGTAGATCAGTGACTGTGTTTTTCTGGGTTTTGTTTTCAGATTGAAGGTGAAGTGGATCTTCAGAAGATTGGGTAGGAGATCTGCAATGGAGTTCATGAATTTGGTGATTTATGCTTGGGTTCTTGTGGGGTTTGTGTTGATCTCTACAGCCCAAGTTTCATGGGGATTCACTAATCCAGATGATGGTGAGAATTAACTTTGCATTTCATCACTTGTGTGCTTAGCTGTTTGGCAACTGAGAATTTGTAGGAAAAAGTTGAAGGCATATCTTGTTGTGGTAGAGCTTGAAATTTTGGTTCACACCAAATGGGTAGGTTTAGGTTGTATGAACCTACTTCAACCAAATCAAATTGAACCGACATTTTGCTGCCTTACCCAGTTGCTGATACTGAGAATTTTATGAAGACATTTAATCGTATCGTATTTGCTGTTTCATTAGGCCACATATTTTGTTTTATTTGTTTGTTTCCCAAGCCCGGCCCATTCATGTTGTCTTCCTGAAAGTAGACGGGCTCTGAAAGGTCACAACTAATGTCATATTTTATTGGAGCAGTATCGGCAATGAATAGCTTGTTTGTTGCGCTGGGTTCTCCCGCTCTTCCTGGGTGGATTCCTAACGGGGGAGACCCGTGTACTGAATCATGGCAAGGCGTTCTATGTAACAACACGGACATACAAAAAATGTATGGTATCTGCATTTTGGTTATCCCTCTTACGTACTGCCACAGTTACTAACTGTGGATTTTGTTACTATTTTTTTTTGGTTTACAGAACTCTGACTGGCGCTAATCTGGGAGGAGAACTGGGGGCGAACTTGGGATTATTTGCTTCTATTATAACAATGTAAGTAGTGTCTCTCACTCTCTAATCTATAAGCATACACGTGTTACTTGAGAGTTGAGATAGAGAGATGGCCTAGCTACAAACATTGTTGCTTATTTAGTACTCAACAAGAGCTATTGAGTGTATGAGTGATACTCTTCTAGCAACATGGATTTAATTTCAAATATTGGAGAAATGAAATACTCATTTTTAGAGGCTCAGTACAGAAAATCTGGCGAAGATGATTATGGTTGCTGCAATTCCTTAGTTTAGTAATGGAATGTCTTAACTAGTACAATCTGTTAGTTTATGCTGTTCTTTATCAGCACTACGATTTGAACCATATTGTGGAGCTGATTATTAATTTCTCAGTTGTGCAATAAACAAGCTGATTGAATGACTGAGTGCCTCACATTTGATGCAAATTTGGAAGCAAGTGTGAGGCATCCCTTCCTTATGTCATGCTATTTTGTCCTGTTTCTTCACATGAGATTTTTAAGGTATCATTTTTGTGACGAATCTTTGTGGAGGTCTTCATTAACGATTGTGGTATTTTCTGTGGCAGAGACCTGAGCAGCAACCACATCGGGGGAAGTATTCCTAGTAATTTGCCTATGACCTTACAAAACCTGTATGTGATAAAAGTTATAGACACTGTTTTTTTTATCAGCAAAAGTTATAGACACTGTGATCAATATCCTTATGAGTTTCTTAATGGAAAGACGTGATAGCATTTATCTCTGTCTTGTGCAGGTTTCTTTCAGCTAATCAGTTCACTGGAAGCATCCCAAGTACTTTAGACTCTCTTTCTCAACTGCAAGCCATGTACGTTTCTTATCGTCTGTTATATGCACGTCTGTGTAGTGAAGCTGCTCATGTTTGTTGTAATCACCGATTTCTCAACCTTTGGTTCTCTATTCCTTGCAGGTCTTTAAACGAAAACTTCTTAACTGGAGAGATACCAGATTCTTTCCTATCGCTGACAGGATTAGTCAATCTGTAGGTCCTTCATATGAATTTCACACCCTTTTCCTTGTGAGGTTCACTTATTAAGTTACTTATCTAAACGGAGCAGTTGGTTGTGTGCAGCGACCTGTCCGGTAACAATTTGAGCGGGCAACTGCCTTCCTCTATGCAAAGTGCCTTGTCTTTGACCACCCTGTAAGCAATTTATTTTACCGTGAACCAATCTTTTTTATTCTTATAATACCTCACTCACCAAAGCTAACTTTTTGATTGACAGGCATTTGCACAATAATCAATTGTCTGGGACCCTTGATGTGTTACAGGATCTTCCCCTAAGAGACCTGTATGCTTCTCGGCCACAATTCATTTAATTCTACATGAACTAGTAATTTAAAGTGATCTTCACGTTTTGAAATCATAGTACTGCACTGTCGTACTTGCTTACTATCGTTTTGTTGTGTTTAATGTATCAGGAACGTAGCGAATAACCTGTTCTCTGGACCCATACCCGAGCAGTTGCTGAGTATTCCAACTTTCATGTGAGAAATACAAACTATAAGTTCATTACGTCTTTCGGGATTAGTTTACCTCTGAAGAGTTTTTTCAAAAGTTATGATATTTTTTCTTTTATCCACATCATTGACCTGTACTGATTTTCTTTCTGTGCAGAAATGATGGCAACCTATTTAATTCTACTATTGCACCATCAGCTCCGACACCCATGTCCTCGTTATCACCACCAGCTCCACCTTTTTGGGGGGAGGAGCCATCTACCGGAAAAGCACCACCCTCGCCTACCACCAAGCCGGCTGATGGACCATCTGCATCAAAGGCATCAAAATCTGGAAGTAAAGTCTTGACAACTAAAAGGGTAGTTTGGATATCTATTGCGGTGGTGATATTTCTACTAGTTTTGGCGTTGGCATGTGTGCTTTGTTTGCCGCGGTTTAGCAGAAGAAGTGAAGAAGCTGACAGAATTTCTAGACGGTATGGTATAGGTGCATACAATGGCGTCAGAGACAATGGATCATTGGCTCAGCCGCACAACCAGCCAGAGGAAGGCAAGTGGACTTTCAAATATCGATGCTTTGTGAGGTTTTCATATTTTATTTTGTTCAAAAATAACTTGGTGTAAGTTTTTTGAACAGTTCGGAAAGAGGCAGCTGTGAGGTCGAAGGAGGATTATCATGCGGGAACTAGACAAACAGGAGCCGTAGCCATTCCAAAGCCTCAGAATGAGAAAGAGAGAAATGTGCAAAGAACGGCTGCGATTGCAAAGCAGGATTCCTTTGACATAGACATGAGTGGATTTGATATGATGTTGATGCCGCCGCCGCCTCCTCCTCCCCCACCGCCTCCAACTACACCTCCACCTCCACCTCCACCTCCTGTTGTTGAAAAGGTTATTGTCAAGCCAAAAGAAGTAACTACTGTCAAGCCTTCAACCAAACCTCTACTTCCGCCCACCTCTGCAAGGGCATTTACCATTGCGGCCCTTCAGCAATATACAAATAGCTTTTCTCAAGATAACCTTCTAGGGAGTGGCATGCTGGGGAATGTTTATAGAGCACAACTTCCTGATGGAAAGGTAAGTTCAATTTTATATATTTGTTCACTATATATTGAATTTAATCTCTTTCATGTCAATTATCACTTGGGGAAAATGATTGCAGTAATTCCGGTTTTCCGTTAGCTCATAAACTGGACATCCCTCTTTCCCAATATAAAGTGTCCTACATTCCCATATTTTGATGTCCAAAAATAAGCTCCATTTCCCGTTATGTGAAATGGATTATTTGTGAATTACAAACCATATTGTTATAACCACTACATTGTTTATAGTGGGTTAGAATTTTACACTTGAGCCAAAGTCCCACATTGGGTGAGGTAAAAAGAGAGTTGATATACACATTAGACCCAAGACCTACTACTAGGCTTGTCTTTTAGGTCAGGAGTGGGCTCTAATATGTATATGAACTTCCTTCTGGTGTGCACCTCCTTGGTATGGCCCGTTTCTCCCCAACATAGTGCCATTTTGACACTTTTCTTATCAATATAAACAGTAGAGCTCTATCAGTTTTGCTTTTTAGGTCCAATTCATGATAATAGTCTCCACGGATGATTTTTCGTGCTTATATTTTTCTGTACATTAATAAATGTTTCATCTACTACAAAATTAGTATTCTCATAACATATACTAAAATTGATAAACCTTCAACTCTTAATTTTAGTCATTGCAATTGCTGTACACGAATACTGGACAGCATCGGATTTTGACTTTTTGGTTTTGTTTGGATGTGCTCTGTAGCTACTGGTGGTCAAGAAACTGGATAAGAGGGCTGCTGATCAACTGAATGATGCTGACTTCATTGACTTGGTAAATAGCATTGACAAAATTCGACATGCTAATGTTGTTGAGCTAATGGGTTACTGTGCGGAGCACGGCCAAAGACTTCTGATCTATGAGCATTGTAGTAATGGATCGCTACAGGAAGCGCTGCATTCAGACGATGAGTTGAAAAAGCAACTCTCGTGGAATGCCCGTATGCGGATGGCACTCGGAGCTGCAAGAGCATTAGAGTAAGTAAAAAAAACATTGAAATCATTTCTATGCCAGCTCATTTCCTATTCACTAAAATTTGAATGCTTACACTATATCGACTTTTCTTATATCTTCTCGTAAGAGTTTTGCTAAGGGCATGTGGTATTATTAAGTAGTGACTCGTTAACATTTAAATTAGGGAAAATTGCAAAAAAGGTGTCTTATTATATGACACTTTTGCAAAAGGGTGTTGTGATGTTTGCATTTTTTTGTGCAAAATGGGTGTATTTTTTATAAAAATGATGAAATTGCCCCTGAAACTAAAACTATTTTTTTTATAAAATATTTTTTTAAGTTTTCCTATTTTTATCTTTTAACCAAAATTCGTATGATCAAATTTTGTAATTTAATTTTTTAGTTGTACTATTTTAAGTTCAAAATTATGTTAAAAGTTTTAATTCTTAATTTCAGGGGCAATTTCGTCATTTTTATAAAAATACACACATTTTTCGAAAAATTGCAAACAACACAACACTCTTTTGCAAGTGTCATATAATATGACACCCTTTTGCAATTTTCTCTTTAAATTACAGTTGGTCGGCTGAGTATATTGTTAGTTCATCAAATGTGCGCAAAAAGATGAAATTTATAGTTTTTCAAATAAAGTTACTACTGTTTCATTCTTGCATGAAATTTTGTTTAACGTGTACATTGTTTTAAGTCATAATTTTGTTTTCCAATAGGTATTTGCACGAGATCTGTCAGCCGCCTGTTATACACAGGAACTTCAAGGCCGCCAATGTTCTCCTCGATGATGATCTGGCCGTGCATGTCTCTGACTGTGGCTTGGCTCCTCTAATATCATCTGGATCCGTAAGCCAGGTAAATCTTAGCCTTGACCATGCTCATGCTAGCCCGGTTCCTTAAATATTTTGTACTGGGCTTCTATCATTATCGGAATTTAGATCTGAAACAGCTGTATTTACTTTCAGCTGTCAGGACAGCTATTATCAGCGTACGGTTATGGAGCTCCAGAATTCGAGTCGGGTATTTACACTTACAAGAGCGATGTCTATAGCTTTGGCGTAGTTATGTTAGAACTCTTAACAGGCCGTAAATCCCATGACAGGTAAGAAATGAAAAGGAAATGAAGAGTTTGATACTTTGCACATTCGTTTTTTTTTTCTTGCAACTGCCTCGTTTATGTAAAATTTCTTCTCAGAACACGAAATCGGGGAGAACAGTTTCTGGTGAGATGGGCAATACCTCAACTTCATGACATTGATGCATTGTCGAGTATGGTCGATCCTTCCCTCGACGGACAGTACCCCGCCAAATCCTTGTCCCATTTTGCTGACATTATTTCACGCTGCGTTCAGGTGAGTCCTTAAAATGCTTAGGCTCTTACGGGTTGTTCAGTGTTCTAAAAGACGTTAGAAATAGTCAAGCGAATAGTGTCTATGGGATTAATCGAATTTATATTTATCAATAAGTTATTATACATATATACAACCAAAACACAAATTCTATTATATACAAAAAAAAAATTACATTCCCTTTCCATAATATTTGTTTTTGGTACTTCTAAATAAACCGCCTAATTGCATGAAATCGGGCTGGTATTCTACAAATGCCCGCCTTGGCCGATTTCCAGAACACTGCTTGTTGTTCATGCCATTTTATTATGGAATCTCACTTGTAACCAATAATCTTGCAGGCGGAGCCAGAATTCAGGCCGTTGATGTCTGAAGTAGTGCAGGACCTCCAAGACATGATACGGAGAGAGCCTCCCGCCATTAGATCAAACGAAGGCTAACATAGGTCTCGAGACATGAACATTCGATTCTATCATCCTCGAGTTGGTGAACACAAGGATACGTGATCTGCCAGACATCGTTCCCGGAGAAGATCCTCATCTGCTGTAAATGGTTCATACACAAATGCCATTGCCAACACACCCAACAACATTGTCTTGCTGTCTGAAGAGGAAAGTGTGTGCAGTAGTGATCTGCCATGAAATTCTCCTCTTTTGGTTGTCAAGGTTATTGCATTTCTTCAGGTGAATAGTTGGTGATAGCTTAGCTCTATTGTTTGTTTGTTTTTTTGCTTACTTGATTGTTTTGGAGTCATGATTTGTTACAAAATTGTTGATAATAAAATTCTTTTGAGCTGGTGTACCTTAATCTTCTCGTGCCTCTGGTTCTTGGAAATTTAAGGATGTCCTTGCATAATTGTACAAATTGATTGATGACTTCTTTTATAAAATCACACTTAAGCGGCATATTCTAAAAATGCCCGTAACCAGTGTCGCAAAAGAATGCTAGTCATGGAAATAATTAATATGAGATTATTCAATGATTAATTGAAAATAAATTGGATTAAAGAATTAAATAAAAATTATAGATTCACTCAATAAAGTAGAAATTATAGATAATTAAATACAGATTAATCTGGCAAGTTGGAGGTTTTTACAACATATTCTCTAACGCATCATTTTGCCGCTCAATCAATTTAAGTTGTTGTAAGGCATCTCAAATATTACTTAATCTACTAGAAAATAGTTGGACCAAAAAGAATTGAATTGGCTAGTTATGAATGAAATTGAAATTTTATCAGTTTCGGTTTATAAATTAGATCGATCAATTTGAACATACGTGACTTATTTTAGGTGATCGTTATTTATTAATTGAGGCTAAAAGTATCAGACCAACGAAAAATAAGTTAAATAATAAGTCAGGAACACCCAAAAATGTGAAAAGTCAAATAGTAAGCTAAAACAATCTAAAATATAATTTTTTTTTATAAAACTTTATTCATAAAAAATTAAACTGAATTAAAAACCAATTAAAACAAATGTTGATAGGGGAGCCGATTTAAATAGGAAAGTGTGAAGTGTAGGGCGGTGTATAGAGATGACGGGGCAGAGTTGTGGCAACATTATGTAGACGCGTCGTGGGAATTGTCCAACCAATAAAAGTGAAGGTCGTGGGTATTAGAAAAGTTCTTTGGTGGATTAAGCACAACCAATAGAATCAGATAGTAGTGGTGATCGATTGTCTCCAAGTAGCAGAGGGTATCTAATTCTCAGGTGATAATAGTTTGCGAAATCAGTTCGGAGACACCTTGTAGGATTGTAATAATACTATAAGTAGATTAACTTTCAATGTTTTCATTAATTTTATTTTTAGGGCTTGTAACACGGCGGCAGCCAACAGCTCATGAACTACCTAAATTTGCTTCAGACCAAATGAATTGAAATTATTGTGAAGGATTTGTCCCGCCGCTTTTTGTTGAGGTCGTTAAACTTGACGTCAATCGCAAGTAATAATAATTTTTAATTTTTTTATAAAACCAACAAATCTAAAACCAAACCAAACACTATCGCTTAGTTTTAAGTTTTTTCTTCTTATAAGTGCGATTTTGACTATTAAGATTTAACATCCCTAGTGATAGTGGAATTAGAATACACCTAAATTACCTAATTTTGATTGAACAGAGAAGTAAATAAATTACGAGACCGACCGACCAACACATTTTATATTGGTATGTATATATACTCTTATCACCCCGCGAACGTTCTGTTTCTCTATTTTCCTCCCGATTTTCTCAGGAAACAAACACTAGCCTGACAAAGCTGTTTCTCTTCTCCCACACTCCACCATCATTTTCAACGCCCCTCTCTATCTTATTGACTCTCCCATCAATCTCTCTCTCATCGATCCTGAGATCTCGCGAACTACCTCTACTCTCCGAGTTTAGATCCGTTGATTCGCTGCCATGAGCCGCTACGATTCCAATCCGTTCGAAGAAGAAGAGGTCAATCCATTCGCGGTAATCTCTCACGAGCCCGCTATGTATATGCGAAATGTATTTGGAATGCGTGGTTGTGGTTTCGTTCGTTGGATTTTGATTTGATTTTGGTGTGGATGAGGAGTTTGTGGTGGATTGCCTTTTAAATTCTGTTTTCTTTTGCAAAAATGGCGATTTTGGTAATTTGATTTTTGCTTGAAGATTTGATAGATCTGATTCTGGGTTTGTATTCACATGGGTCACTGTAGTCGTCAAATCTCAGTGTTGATTGCGTGCGTATCTGGGTTTTTGTGTTTTGTATAGTTACTAGAGGACTAAAGAAGAAAATTATCAAATTGGATTATAATGTTCCTATGTGAAATGTAAGGCCTTGGTTTGACTAGTTTGTGTAGTCTCACACGAACCGATCTCTTTGAGCTAAAGGTCTTATCTTTTTATTTGTTGACTAGGAATATAGTTTGTGCTCGATATTAGACATTCTTGAGGAACCATAGGGTATATTTGACGTGTAATTAATTATGTAAACCCTAAGAGAGCTTTATGGTTTTAGCAATTTGGGTATTGGGGAAGGACTTCATCTTATGAAATAAAGGTCATTTCGTTCTTATGTACATCCATGATTGAATTACTGTTAGAAGGTCAGTCAATTAGTCTGAATGTGTTTTATGTTACCAATGACAGGATCAAGCTAGAGGAAAAGGTGGACAGTCGAATTTTGGTGGAGGCGCTTTCTATACTACCGTGTGTTTGCTTTCTCTTGCTCATCTTTGTTCCTAAAAGTTGAATGTTTTGTTTATTAGATGTGTTGAGTAGGCTAGTTTTGAATTTCTTTTTGGTCATTGAGATGCTTAACTGGTTCATGATTCTATGTAAATGCTTGTGCATTATCTTATTACATTCATGTTCAATTTTCTAGAATCCTGGAAGTGTTCCCTCTGCTGCCTCATCGCTTCCACCCCTTCCTCATGAACCTTATGACCGTGGTGCACCAATTGATATTCCTCTTGACAGTTCGAAGGTGATTCAGAATTTGTAAGATATGTAGTTTCTTTTTTGGGCAGACCATTTTCTTTCTCTAACGTATGTTATACTCTAGGATTTGAGAGGAAAAGAGAAAGAACTCCAAGCCAAAGAGGCTGAATTGAAAAGAAGAGAACAGGTAATTGCTTATTGAATTTGACATAATGCTCTTTGGTCTATGTTTGATATGAAAGGTTATGGAAGTCATGTTTTTGATGATTATGGAATGTAGTGAAGGAAGGACGTCAATGCTTTATAAGTAGGGGAAGGAAAAATAGTATGCTTGCTACTTGCTTAATAATTTGCATAAATCTTTCCTTATTATCGTATAATTCACTTTCTTGCCATGGTATAAAGATTTATCTCAACTTTAAATTGCGTTTCCAATATGTCCTGTCTTCTTTAGTCTTGAAATTTCTTGTTGCGGTAATTCATTATCTGCCTAATTGATGTTATGCAGGAGCTAAAACGGAAGGAAGATGCAATTTCTAGGGGTATATGAATTTTATATATGCCTATTTGTCTAGATTCTGAATAGAAATAGGTTTATCAGTCTTGTAGCTTACAAATTACTCTCCTTTTTCTTCCAGCTGGAATTGTGATAGAGGAGAAGAATTGGCCACCACTTTTCCCTCTTATCCATCATGACATTGCCAATGAAATACCAATTCATCTACAAAATATACAATATGTTGCATTCACTACATTTTTGGGTATGTTGAGCCCTTTTGCTTACTCACTGTTGATTCTTGATAGTTGATATTGCTCGTTTGTCTAATTGTTAACTTTACGTGAGGTTGCAGGCTTGGTTGCTTGTCTAACATGGAACATTGTAGCAGTTACAACAGCTTGGATTAAGGGGGAAAGTGAGTTTTTGAAGGTTACAATTATTGTTGCTTTTGCAGTACTGTTGTCGTTGTCTAAATTCTAATCTTATATATTCCTATAGGCCCTACAATTTGGTTTCTAGCCATAATCTACTTCATATCTGGGGTTCCTGGAGCCTATGTGTTGTGGTATCGTCCCCTTTATCGTGCTATGAGGTACCCTATTTATACTTACACTGAGCTAGTTTGTTTTCCCATGATCCAAATAAACTTAAGGCTTGTGGTTCATTTTGAATATTTGCCTATGTAGAGAGGGATGCCTCATCCTCGGAATGATGTATTACTTTTTTTTGGCTCTCAAGCACACACACACACATTCTTGTTTAACAACTGTTTTTCCTGCTGGAATACAAGTGTATTTATGTGTCAGTTGCCATTTATTTACCCTTCATTTTTTTGTCAGTTTCCCTTGACCGTATCCTGTATTTGTACTTAAATATGGCGGTTCTTATGTGTTAAATTTTGGTTATTGAATTCTCTGCTTCTCTTACAGGACTGATAGTGCCCTCAAGTTTGGGTGGTTTTTCTTGGCCTATCTTGTAAGTTCAGTAGAGCTCTTGCGTAAATCTTTCTTGTAAATCTTGGAGAAGTTTTGAGTTCCACCTTATTTTTGTTCATTGTCCTTTTCAGTTCCACATTGGCTTTTGTATCCTTGCTGCAGTTGCTCCTCCAATTATTTTCAAAGGAAAATCTCTCGCGTGAGTTGTCTCTCCTCATTCCATACAATTAAGCTGTTATGTTGTTGTGATAAACTGTTGGGAAATATATCATTCACAAAACTACTTTTTTTTTAGTTTTGTGAATTCCCAATAATATAGTGTACTAAACTCTGCAACTTGACGTTTTATGGTTTTTATCTTGTGAACAGTGGTATTTTGCCTGCTATAGACCTTATCAGTGGCAATGCTTTGGTTGGGGTAAGTATAACTCATAATATAAAGACAATTGCTATCATCTTAATGCTAATGCTGATACACTTGCATAATTGGTCACAGAAACAGTTTTTGAAAAACAAAATTCTCCTTATGGCTATGACAAATTTATTATCATCATCATGTTTGACTTCAATTAGAACTCATAAGAATGATCTGTCAGATTCGCACATTGGTGCCGTGTTGATGCTCACATTTCTATAACTAAACAAACAATACTTGTAGATCTTCTACTTCATTGGATTCGGGTTCTTCTGTGTGGAATCAGTGATCAGCATATGGGTTATTCAGGTTTGACATCATTCCTCCCCAATCGCTTTTTCCTTTTCGATTCCTACCTGATATATTTCTTCTTTTCCACTTTGCAGCAAGTTTACATGTACTTCCGAGGCAGCGGCAAAGCTGCACAGATCAAGCGCGAAGCTGCAACCAGAACCATGATGTCTGCCATATAGCTCGGCTCTTATAGAATAGATAGTTCTCTACTTGGCAGATGGATTCACATTCACATCATATTTGCAGACAATTGATTTCTTCGGTTACTTTCACATGCTTCGGGCGGTGCTCTTTTGTTAGGTTTCTCGAGTTTTTTCCCCATACTAGTGAAATGAACCTGCATTGTAAGGAAGGAGATATATATATTCATGAACAAGCTTTTCAGATGTGTAATGCTTATGATGTTGAGTTCTCAATTACAGTATACAGGATCGTAGTCTTCAACGATATCAGAAACTTATTAACAGCTTAAACCAGACTTCTTCCAGGAACCTTTGTGATCCCTCTCCTCTTCATCAACACCCGAACGTTCAAAGCATCGTTCCATCTCCCTACCGAACTATACACATTGGCCAGCAGAACATAACTCAAATGATGCTCAGGTACGAGTTCGATCATTTTCTTCGCGACACGCTCTGCAATGGCAGAGTTAGCAGTACTCGTGGTGCAAACGCTGAGAAGAGCCGACCAGAGCGATGGGTCGTCTCCAAAACCTCCATCTGCGATCAAACTCTCAGCTTCTTCCAGCAATCCAGCTCGACCTAGAAGATCAACCATGCAGCTATAATGCTCGGTTTCAGCCTGAATCCCATATCTAACGGTCATTGATTCGAAGTACCTTCTCCCTCGGTCGACCAAGCCCGCGCGACTACAACCCGAGAGGACACCGATGAAACTGACCCGATCAGGCTCGATTCCTTTCCCTACCATCTCATCGAACAGCTGGATCGCTTCTTCGTCTCTCCAGTTCTGTACAAAACCATGGATCATTGAGTTCCATGTTACCAGGTTTCTCTCCGGCATATCAACGAAAACCCTTCGCGCGAGCTCTACGCACCCACATTTCGCGTAGAGATCGACCAGAGCCGACTCTACGACAATGTCTCTCCGACCACCTCTTCTTACATACTGACAGTGAACTTCTCTCCCTTGCCTTATCGCTGCCAGACCCGCACACGCCCGGAGAACGATCCCAAAGCTGTAGAGATCAGCGTCTCCAATCTCCCGGAAAATCTCAATAGCATTGCCAAAATCTCCATTTTCGCAATACGCTCCCATCATCGCAGACTGCGAAACATGATTCTTTACAAGCATCGTATCGAAAACTCTTCGAGACTCATCAGCTAAGCCGCATTTGCCATACATGTCCACGAGACTGCTCTCTACTACGACGTTCCCACAGTGTCCGGAGGTAACGACCTTGCCGTGCACTTCCTTGCCTTGCTTCGACCTCCTCGAGTTTCCACAGGCTGTCAAGACCGTCCCCAGCGTGAATCCATCGTCTCCGGCCAGATTGTACCGCCTCTGCATCGATCGAAACATCCCCAAAGCTTCCTCAAACGAGCCACTTCTCGTTAGTGCAGAAATGACAGAGGTACAAGAAATAGCATCTGGTTCAGGCATTTCGGCGAACACCTTGCGTGCATCTCCAGACCTGCAACTCCTCCCATACATGTCAATCAAGGCACTGCAAATAAACTTATCAGAGTCGAACCCAAGCTTCGTCACAACTCCATGGAAGCTCCTCCCGAGCTTTACGTCCCCGAGCTCCGAGCAGGCCTTGATCAGAGCTGATAATGTGAACCCATTTGGCTCGACCCCGAGGCTCATCATTTCTATGAACAAATCAACGGAGTCCAAAACCTTCCCCGCCCGATTGTACCCAGAAATCATCGAAGTCCACGAGACCAAATCTTTGGAGAAGGAACAATCAAACACTTTCTGGGTCTCTGAGAAATCGGGACCCAACTTGAAGTAAAGCGTGAGCAAGCTGTTCCCGACGAACCGATCGCTCTCGAGGCCGGACTTGATGACACGACCATGGATTTGGAGCCCATTGCTGAAACAAGCGACCTTAGCGCAAGTCTGTAACAGCGAAGCGTAAATCGCCGATTTGCGAGTGAGTTCTCCAGAATCGATCGAGTTCAGCAGACGAAAAGCCTCCGAGAGCGCACCTGATCTGCAGAATCTGAGGATTTGGGTTTCTTTGGGTAATGGGTTTCTCAGATTCGGAGAAGACGAGAGATAGGCGCAGTGTGTGCGCTTGAAGAAGAAGAAGAGCTTCATAGCTTTGAACGATGTCGTTTTGGAACACATTCTCGAGTCTCAGAACTTCTTAAACCTTAGTTTCTGAGGTCTTGTAGGGTTTAATACACAAATTCTCCCCAAACAAACCCTGAAAAATCTCCGAACCCATGAAACTCTGATTCTCTGTTTGTCTGGGCTCGTTTCTGCTACTGCAACCCAGAAATTTACGTTCGCCTCCATTGAAGGAGACCTCACTAAACCGTCAAAGCTCGAGGATTCGACCAACCCACCTGACCGATTCGTTCTTCAATTTCGATTTTACAGAGGATTTGCAGATAACCCAAAGAAGACGCCGAGCTCAGATAGTACCGACACAGGTAAAACATCGATTTTTAGTTTTTTTAACATTCCCGAGCTAGACGATGATGTTCATGCTACAAACCCAGAAAATGTTCTGAAAATTTTCAGACCCGTCTAGTTAATTCTTGATTAATCTTCTAGTACCTCATAATTAATTTCTTTATTAATTCTTGATTAGTCCTTTAAACTGTTTAGAAGATCATATCCGCTGGACTAGCTTTTAGTGTTTGTTTTAGAACACTGGTGTTGATAACATTTGGTTTCTCAGTCCGTAATTGAGATTTCACAAAACAGAAGTGAAATTCATATACATTTCAAATTCATGTACATTTCAAGAATTATTTCAGGTTCAAAATCAGTGAAATAGCCTTCCTCCACGGCAAGCCCTTCCCGGGCCGCGAGCACCTGAACACGGCTCTGGACCCTCTCTGCTCCGACCAGGTTGGGCTCCAAGAGCATGCACGCTATCTCCGTCGAGTCCTCGCCGTGAACCAGGCCCAGCGTCTGCACCGCTGGCAATCCTCCGCCTCGGGCGCTCACCAACCTGGCGATCCTCCGGGCAGCTGTGACGTCCGTGGACATTACAGGAACGTTGTAGAGCCCGACCCATGGGCGAGCCCCGATCGTGCAGAGCCCTCTTGATCGGGAGGCCTGGCTCGGGCCGTGATTGGGTGTGAGAGGGAGAGTCTCGGGCATGGTGGATCCGGTCCATCGGGTTCCTGTGTAGTAGCCGAGCTCGCGCCTGATCGTGTCCAGAGGCTTTCCGGTCGGGTGAGCTGCTGCGTATAGGTACACTGGCACTGCATT
This sequence comes from Geranium rotundifolium, assembly GCA_963920655.1. NCBI lineage: Eukaryota > Viridiplantae > Streptophyta > Magnoliopsida > Geraniales > Geraniaceae > Geranium > Geranium rotundifolium. The sequence continues at coordinate 3,282,827 of OY987317.1, read as the reverse complement.
GTTTGAGTGAATTATATTGTCATTTGCTACAATGTTTTCGGTGTTAGGTGTTTACATAATATTTTTGGACTTGCTAGTGTTTTAAAGAAAACTAAGCTCAAATCGGGTGGAAAAGGTCTGAGAAATAATCAGAATTATAGAAGATCAATCGAGAACTAATATGCATCAATTGAAAATTAATTGAATAAGTCGAGGACTTTTTAGATTACTAGTCAAAATATGTGTTGGGGGGCTTATGTTAAGATGAGAAAGACAAATACGCGGAAGCACAAATTTGAAAGTTAAATATTAAACAAAAACACTGGAGTCTATATTGGTTATTGAGAGTTTTTCGATCATGTCTATGTGTAGAGGAGAATAATCTCAGGGAAAGCCCAAAGTTAGGTTCTTTTGTTTCATCAGGGCCACTTCGTGCACCCGAACCCTAAGGGGTCACTGTCGCCCCTTGACAATTGACCGTATGTGGTGGGTTTGATGTTTTTAAAAACGTTAGATGCTAATCGGGTACAAGTACCTCCTATTCAAGTCATGTGATGGATCAAAGTGTACTGCTCTTGATAAGTGTAGCATGCCTAACATTAAAATCTAAAACCCCCAACTTGCAGGCCGTTCTTTTTTATCAGCAATACTGGCAGCACTGGAATGAAACTAGCGATCTCATACTTATTACTTAAAGTCCTTCTCTCATTGATTGAATTTAGTTAAGAGGAAATGGACCAAACCTTGGAAGCTGGTAGCAATGTCAGCAGCCAGAGCCCTGGCAAGCCAGGCAGCTTCGTCCAACGTGGCCCGAGCCAGAGGGTGGAAGAGGATTTCGTCAACGACCCCGAGGCGAGGGTACGTCCCGGAGTGTGACTCAAGGTCAATGGCGGCATAAGCAGCCTCGGCCATGGCCAGGACAGTTTCGTGCAGAGGACTGTAAATGGCACAGCCAGTGGAGGCGTCGCGCACCACGTAGGACACGAGCGTGTACCTCACCCTGTTGTACTCTCTGTCCTCGAATTTGCTCACAATCACCGTCTCTTGCTCCCTCCGACAAGCTTGTTCGATGCAGTCTAGGGCCCTGCTGTTTCTTGATTCTGATATGAACATCTTGCAGCACAGTAGCGATTGTGTGGTCTGGTTCTTGCCCTTCTTCTTGTCCTTGTACAGAGAAACCCCAAGTTAGAGACTGTTTATGTACTGTGGAATCAACAAAATAACACGTTCACAATATAAAAATTAGACTTGATTTGACTTGTTTACACCTCTACTATTTGACACCGAGGGGTTGGGTTGGGGTTAAAGTCTCTCTGCAACATCTCTCTCCTCTTCCATTTATATCTGGTTATGTTGAGGTATCTTTAATCTTTTAATTTCTATTCACTTATGTTGGGTTAATTGACAGAAATAAACATTCTTTACAAAAATGTCTAGAGCTTGAATCTTGACGTGATAGAAAACAGAAATCAATACTAGCTTGATGCGTTCAATTATTGATAGTTAATAAAGCAATATTATTAACGTTTTTAAGGAGACACATCAACGGTCAAGCGTCATTGCGGCATAAACTACATGAAAAGACCGATAAAAGATAGGAGAGTATGTTGAGAGAAATTCATGATATGAACAAGAAGATCAAATCAAGAAAGGGAAAAAGAAGAATTGTTGAGGAATGTGTGGTGTGGAGTTAATTGGTGATTGTGTACTTCACCTTGTTGCTCTGCTTAAAGTCCATTGCTTCTTCAGTGACTGTTTGATCTTCTTTCTGCTATAGCTATGCCTTGAAATCTGTTGTCTGAGAAGACAGAGAAATGTTAGATACATACAGATAATGCATGTAATATTTAAGCCATTTGGACTAATATTTTCAAATTGATGACTCGGAACTTATACACAACAAATCTTCATGCAATACATGTCACAGCCTTTTTGACACATCATCTTCACACACTGCACAATAGTCTTTAAAACTCGAAACACTAGTGAATTCAAACTAATAATTGAATGATTCATTGTTTTTAATTCTCACCAATTATCACATGTGATTCAAGCCATGAACAGAAAAGGATGACCTAATCCACAAACATGATTTATTTCTCCTCGAAGATCCTTTCCGTTTAATTAGCGCCTAACATTATTTATAATATTCATATAATTTTTATTCTTAATTTGATAAAAATTGCACATGTGACGATAGTGGATGAACAATAATGTGTATAATCAATAATACATATTTAGCTTATAGTGTTATTTGTAGACGCATTTGAACATAACTGTGGGATCCAATGTTGAATTAATTGTTTGGCCATTATGCATAGAATCAATATAATACATATTGTTTCGCTTGTATTATCTGCAAACCCATATGAACAAAATTGTGGGATCCAATGTTCAACTAATTGTTTGGCATGTGTATTACATGAAATTTTGACACAATGTTTTGTGAGATAATACAAGTATGTATACGAGGTTATTGATTGCAATCCTAATTCTGTATATAGCGTACCATCAGTGGCGGGTCTGGAAAATTTCATAATGGGAGCAATTTTTATACTAAATTTATAATTAGTAAATAATATAATTAATTAAAAATAATAATAATTTTATCAATAAAATAATTACTAAATGTATATAAAATTTTTTTATTCAAGCTTGATTATTTATTTTTTTATTTGAGTTTAAATTTAACTTTCATGTATATATAAATACAAAATGAGTCGGTTTGCGAGCCTAACAAACTCTAATAGTATGAGCTCGAGTTTGATTCGTTTATCAAACGACCCACCATTAGGCTTAATCTCTATATAAATTTTCTTAGAAAATTCACAAATTTACAATAATTAACAAATAATTTAATTAATATAACATAATCAACAAAACAAAGAGTTTAATGAAAGATGAAAAGACAATTTAATTCATGTAATAGTTAGTAAAAAAATAATTATACAAAGCCCAACTATTAAAGTAAATTTAAGCCCAAAAATCATTAAAAAACACACAACTATTAAAATAGAGTCAAATCCAAGGTTTGAAACTCAAACTTCAAAGATAAAAGGGAAAATGACACTTTTGTGCACCTAAATATACACTTTTGACACTTACATACTCTAACTTTTTTTTTCTTTTTTCCATACCTGAATATTATTTTGGACACTTTACCCCTAAAATTTTAAAAATACCGAAATTACCCATGAGTTGAACCAAAATTAAATCTGGTCTGATGGAGAGAACCGGTCTAACTTTTAAAGAGGGTAAAAAGACGAAATTACCCTCACATATTCATCAAATTTTCAATTGAATGCCTCTGATTTAGGTGCAACCCTAAATCCTTCCCGTCCCTGCCTCCATCAACGCCCACCAGGAAGAACCGCCTCGTCGTCGCCCCAGGCCACCGGCATCTCCTCTACGAGCAGAACCACCTCGTCGTCGCCTCCAGGGTTCGCGACTCCCTCAGCGAATCCTCCATCGACCTCAACGTCGTCGCCTCCTTCGACACCGGCGGCGCCGAGCTCCTCTACGAGATCTGCCTCCTCTCCGCCCAACATCGCGCGCCACCGCCATGTTCCTCGTCGAGAACCGCCAGCTACTCTACTCTTGTTGTGGTGCCGATTATGATACAAATCCACAGTTGGCGGCGGAGCCTAGGGTTTCAGAGGCGAGGTTCTCGTGAAGGGGGCGTCGAGAGGGATGCGTCGGAGGGATGCGTCGAGACGATGCGACGGAGGGCGAGAGGATCTTCATTGCCGGAGGCGGACGGTAGACGCGGAGATGGGTGGTTGGGCTGCCGGAGAAGATGATGAACAGTGAGGAGAGAGGGGCAAAAATGTAATTTAATAATTTACTTTTCAATTTTTAATTTGTTATTTGAAAAGACCAATATACCCTTAAATTGTGTGATAATTTCGTTATTCAATGGAGGGTAAAAAAGTAATTTCATTATTAATTAAAATATGGTTGGATCTGGTTGAAATTGAACCGGCTCAATTCAGGGGTATTTTTGGTATTTTGAAATGTCTGAAGAAAATTGTCCCAAAATGAAATTAAAGTATGGAAAAAAGAGAAAAAAAAGTTAGGGTATGTAAGTGTCAAAAATGTATATTTAGGTGCACAAAAGTGTCAATTTTATTCGTTGGGTTTAACTCTTCAATTTATACATATCATTTTATTTTTAGTTCTTTATATGTGAGTTATATTTAATTTTCTCTCCCGCGTTTGTGTACGCGTGAGACTCATTTCCCTCCATGCTAGTGTATGCATGAGTCTTTTATTTCAACACCTTACATGTGTGCATTTCCTACACATGAGTTATAACATGACTAAACTTCTACATATGAGTCGGAGTTTACATGGCGGCATAACCCAAATCGACATCTTTTGATACCATATAAAACTAGACCATATATATCAACTCGAGCCCACAATTAAAATGTCAACTTTATTAGTTAGGTGTGGCTCTTTCTTCATATATATCGTTGTATGATAAAGTTTTACATATCGTCATCTATATTTAATGAAGTTTATGCAATGTTGCCCTATACCCTTTTACTTTTAGTTATATTGTTGAGAATATATAAATCCACAAAATAAAAAAAATAAAAACAAAAGATGTGTGTACAAAGAAAATTCACGCTTAATTAATAAAGTTGACATTTTAATTTTGAAGCTCAACCTAATATATATATATATATATATATTGAATGAAGTTTTAATATTATATTGAATGAAGTTTCTGTAATGTTGCCCATTGGATATGATAAAGTTTTACGTGTCATTATTTATTAGTTTGCACTTTTAATTGAGTTTGGTACTCTAACAAACAAATATTAATGCGTCTACAACTCATTAGTCATTTCCCAACTATTTGTTTTGCCCCAAGTCTTGATCGGGCCATGTCATAAATTGCTTAGAAATCAAACTGGGGTTAATTAAAAAAATCACAATTTAAAATTGTCTACCAATGCACATTAACAATTGATGTGAACATTTGAAATTTTAATAGATATTATTTTTTAAATCATATAATTAGACATATATGCACATTAGAACTCACTCTTAACTCAAAAGACTAATCTAATGAGTTTTGAGTTTAATGTATATATACACCATTTTCACGTAATATATTTTGAATGTAAGACTTTAGCTCTAGCGTAGATTTCAACAAAGACGTTCAATTTCATCTGAGATCCTATATGCCAGTTAGTTAGTGTAAGGAGTTTTTTTCTCTACATAAATTATTAGAAATCAATTTTTTAAGGATAAAATCATCGCTATTTAGTCATTGTAAGAGAGGTAGTTTAAAAGGGGATCAGTTTAAAGCTATATTTAACTTCAATTGAGTCAGGGGTCACAACGTCAGGATGGCCGAGTGGTCTAAGGCGCCAGACTCAAGTTCTGGTCCTCTAACGAGGGCGTGGGTTCAAACCCCACTTCTGACAATTATTAGTTTTTATAATTTTTCCTATTATTTTGAAATATATTGACTATAAAAAAGAAACAAGCAGCATCAAGCACCAGTGGTCTAGTGGTAGAATAGTACCCTGCCATGGTACAGACCCGGGTTCGATTCCCGGCTGGTGCATCTTCTTTTTTATTCCTTTTTGCTTTCAACACCATTTATGCATTTCCTATATTAATTAAGGCTAAAATCCAATTTGATATTTCTGAGTAAGCTCTAAATTCCAGTTGATGCCTGAATTCATCACACTAATTAATTTCAAGTATAGGAACAAATGACTGACTGATGATACATAATCCCAAATCTTATAGGTTGTATCTACACATTCAATGATCAAAAGTAGATGTTGTTTTTAACATCATGGATGGGCGAAATTTTTGTTATGATTTTAGACAAATACAATATGGACGATATCAGGTTTATAGTCTTTTATCCATTCATAAAAATGATAACATGATAAGTTGAGTGTGGATTTTGTAACCTCCGTTTTTTTTCCAATCAAATTAGGTATACTGATTAATAAAAATACTTTCCGACAAATGCCAAATCTCCATCCAATCATAAAGTGCTCTTTTATACCAGAAAGTGTGGCATGTTAACTTAGTTGACCATATAGTATATATCACATGTATATACACTTCTCACTCAAAGGTACACACACACATACTATCTTATGCCTTAAACAATGCCCAAAATATAATTTGATAATAAATTCCTTTGTTGACTTCTCACGTTAAAACCTAAACTCCATTTCTTGACTTCTTACAATTTAAATTTGCTTACACTTATTAAGCTTATAATCTAAAACTTATTATTCGAGTATCAACAAAATAAAGATGACGGACTTAGTAATTGTCAATTTTTTATGTCGGGTCAGAAACACTAGTTCCCACACGTCATCAGATTGAGAATATCTTACCAGTTTTCATGAATAATAAGAGGACAAATTTGGGACGGATTTTATATTTCCTTCTCTATTCATCAAATTAGACATACGGAACCAATCAGATTTTTTTTTTGTCACGTGGGAGATACCTTGGCATGCAAGTCTTACTCACACCTTTACATATACACATAACATGTGAATATGTGATCTGTAATCATAAAATCCCAAAACCTTCTATCTTCTTCGTCTTTGATTCCTTATTTATTCATCATAATACGTTTTATCGGTTAGCATTTCCTTTTGCTACAAGCAACCAAAAAAACGTTTATATTCACATCACATGAAAGCTTAATTGCCACTTTTCAACATAAAGAAAGGCGTTGAAAATATAGGGATAATGACAGTTGGCTACAGCCAACTATGTCGCGTTTTAAATTTAATACCCCAACTTCCAGTTTTTCGAATAACATACCTCAAGTTTAAATAAGCGACACATAGCCCAACGTCTGTTAAATCTAACTGATTTGGTCTGTCAAAAAGTCTAAAATGCCCTTAATGGTTTTGGTCTGTTAAACCAGATTGATTGGTTCAATTGATATGATTATGAAATGACTATTTTACCCCTCATTGAATCCACAATTTAACTAATAAATTGAGGGCATATCTGACTTTTCACTTACCCAAATAATTATTATAATTTTTTAATTTTTAAATATATATATTATCATTAATTATTAATTATTAATTAAACATAATTAAACCTAAACCTAATCAAAGTCTAAACCTAATTAACCTAAGCAGCCAATACACTCCTCGCCGCCGCGCTCAGCCGCGGCTCCGGCCGGCGAACTTGACCGGCGACTCCGCGACCTCCCAGCGACTCTGACCGGTGCTCTTCGCAGCCTTCTCCGTTGCGGCCTGAAGAATCCAGCCTCGCCGTCTCCGCCACAGAGCAGATCTGGATCGGAGAGGCGTGGCGGTTATGGTGGTGCCCGCGACGGAGGCTCTTCGCAGAGAAGGAGCCCGCGACGGAGGCTCCTCGCAGAGAAGGAGCCCGCGACGGAGGCTCCTCGCCCGTCGAAGTCGAGGACGCTCCTCGCGAACCTCGGACGGAGGCGACGATGCGAATCCTGAGGTGGGTCGTCGCGACGGATGAGGGTGGCTCGACGGAGTCCGACCTCACCTCGACGGAGTGTTCTCGAGAGCTCGCTGAATCCTCTCCCAGAACCGCGACGTGTCCTCCGAGATCTTCACCGGAGGGAGGAGGTTCGCGGCTGAGTGCGGCGGCGGCTGGAGTGTGGCCGGAGTAGCGGCTGCTGTGCGTGGCGGCGGCGGCGGCTGAGCGTGGCGGAGACGGGAGTGCAGAAGTGGATTAGGGTTAAGTTGGTTTAATTAGGGTTAAGTTGGTTTAATTAATGATTAAGTTTAATAAAAATATGATTTATAATAATATATAATTAATAATAATATTATATATATTTAAAAATTAAAAAATTATAATAATTATTTTGGGTAAGTGAAAAGTCAGATCTGCCCTATAAATTGTGTATTCAATGAGGGGTAAAATAGTCATTTCATAATCATATCAATTGAACCAATCAATCTGGTTTAACAGACCAAAACCATTAAGGGTATTTTAGACTTTTTGACAGACCAAATCAGTTAGATTTAACAGACGTTGGGCTATGTGTCGCTTATTTAAACTTGAGGTATGTTATTCGAAAAACTGGAAGTTGGGGTATTAAATTTGAAACGCGACATAGTTGACTGTAGCCAACTGTCATTATCCCGAAAATAAACAGAGTAGAGTAAATGATACTATTAACACACACAACACAAAACCCAGAAACGCTTTTTAATCGAGACTTGACTCGACCCAGAAATTAATGCACGTTACAAAACCAATTGACCGTTTTGCCCTTTGCATGCTGATTCATTGCGTGGCCAACCAGAGCTGCACGGTTCAGTGGCAAGTGTGGAAAGCAGAGGTTTTTTTTAATTTGAGGTTCAGTTCGTAGTGGCATTATGGTAAATATAAGCCAACAAGTCACCAAAGTAGTTGCGTCATTCCTTTACCATGAAGAGTCGTTCTCATTGTATATAAAAGGGAAGAGAAGAGACCCATTTTCTCTCTTTGCATATACATATACATGGTTGCAATGGCAATGGGAGGTGGTTCTTATGGTAAAGGGAATGGCGGCGGGAACAGAGTGAGAGTGATGCTGCTGGTGGCGTTTGGGGCGGCGCTGATGGGAGTGATGCTGGTGCACAAGCTCCGGGAGCGACGCATCTTCACCCTCCTCGTCAAGGAGAAGGACCGCGAGCTTGTCTCTCTCCACTTCCTCTTGCAGGTTCGAATGTGAATCCGTTCATCACTTAATTTTTTACTCTCGTATTCACCAATAAGTTTTAGTTTTTGGGTAAGTTAGACTTTAATATAATATCACGTCATTCGGCCAAAGACCCAGGTGCATAGCCTTACATCGGATCTTTCACAACTTGTATACACGTGAGGGTGTTAAAGTCTCACATCGATCAAATGTAAATTCATTCCTCGAATAAATTTGTTTGTAAAAAAAGGCGCAAAGTGACATGTCTGGGCTTCAATATTCTGTTATGGACTTAATTTGAGTCGTTTATTGGATTATGTTTTATGTTTCTCACTTTCCTTGTTAAGGTGTAATCTAGTCGAACACGAATTGTTGACTTTGTATTTCATCCTCCTTTTCAATAAGAAATTCTCCTGCACGTTGTCAGCGAACCATATGGTTTTGGGTATTCTTGTAATTTTTTATTTCAATAGGATGTTTTTCGGTATAACCAAACCAAACCGATGTTTGATCCGCAATCAAAATCTGTTGTGTTGAATTGTGCAGAAGGAGAGAGATTTAGGAAAGGAAATGAAGAGAAAGAATGATGAAACGATAGTGGCCCTCAAATCTCAAGATGATGAGCTTGAAAACAGGCTTTCAGAAATGCAATCTACAATTGCTTCACTAAAAGACGAACAAAGATCAGTGGCATTGGCAATAGAAGAGAAGCAGAATGAGATCAAGCTGCTAAGAGAGAAAGAAGGAGACTCAAGCTCTGAAATAGCTGCTCTGTCAGAGAGATTGAAGCAGAAAGAAGCTGAAGTTGAAGATCTAAGGCACAAACTTGAAGTCTCTGTCAATGTCCAGTCTGTGAGTACTGATGATCCCTCAAACACAACGGTAAACATGACTGTGCCTCAAACTATGACTGAGACAGAGCAAGATCATGAAACTCAACAATCATTAAGTATCACAATCAGCAAGAATGCTGAAGCTGGAGGAGCTTCGGGTGCAAATGTAACTGGAGCTGAAGTTGGAGATATCTTGCAGAAGATAGACGAATCTGGGAATGTTTCGAGTTCTAACAGAGCAAGGGGAAGTAGGATGAAGGGAAAGAGATGGAGACGTCGCAGATCAGAGAAAAATGCATATAGATCAGAGAAAAACGCAGATAACGAGAACGATGGAGCGAGGACTGCAAGGAGGTTGAGAAGTAGAAAGTTGTCCAAAGAGGATCCAAAATCTGAGATGAACAAGACTCAAGGAGAGGAGCAGGTAGGGTTGAAAACAAGAAACAAGTCGGGTTTGGAGGAGAAGAAGCTCAAAAACTCCGAGGATTTCAGATTAAACAAAGGGGAGGTAAGGGAGGGAGTGCATTCCCCAGAAGCCGAGAACCAGAACCTGGATCAAGTGGCAAAAGAGGGAGAAGCAACAAAGACTTCAAGTCCTGTGGATGGAGAAGCTGTTGAAGAGACATATTCGGCAAAAAATACTGAAGTAAAGGTTGCTGGGGAGGAGCATGAGGGTGAATATGATCCAGAGATTGTTGATAAAAAAGAAGAGAGAACACATGCAGCTAATGATGATATCTTTAACGAGCCAAGCTCAAACCCAGACGAAGAAACAGAAGAATACAAGGAAGAAACAGATGTGTCTGAGTTTTAAGGATAAGCTTATAGAAGTAACAAGCCTGCTAGAGGCTTATAGATCAGTGTATTTCTAGTTTATTTAGAACTGTCAAGTACAAATTGGTAGAGAAAAGAAGAATGCCTTTGCAGTTCATGTAATGTGCTTAAGTTTCATGAAAACAATACACCGGATGAAGCAAATTCGGTATCAAATGCATGGATGCTTATAAATTCTACTTGTAACATTTTGCTGACAAGTAAAGAAAAAGTGATTGATTATCTTCAAACAAGAAAGACAGTCAATTTTTAAAAAATTTAGCACCCAATGGGGCCATCCGCCAAAAAATCACAAGGAAGATACAAGTGTACTTACTATGGCCGGGCAGATAAAAAAGTGTTTCAAACAAGAAGCAAAAACTTCAGTTTTAAGTCATTTGCAGGAAATCCAATAGGATACAAGCAAACTTATTATGGCCAGGCCAGTGCTAGAATATGTAAGAAAAGCTTGATCCTCAGTGCGCAGCTTGTGCAAGTTCCTGTACAGATTAACACGTAAGTCAGTAAATACTGAGCTCTTGCTACTATGAGGCAGATGTAAGTTACCAGAATAGTACACGTGTAATAAAAGAAATTTCTTTTATTTTAGTAGGTTTGGTTAATTGGATTGTCTCAGAAAGGGTTCATGTATCAGATTGATTCAGTGTCATTCTTATTGCAAGGAAAAGTAAATAAAATTCATAGAGTAATTAGTCACTGTCTTGAACAATAGAGCTTAAACGAATACAAACATTTTGCAGATATTGTGTGAAAAAGTACTCTAGCCAGACAATATGTTTTGACATGTTAATTATCACACAACGAACTGAAAGTATATTCTACACCACGTATACAGTTCAAATCAATAAGATTCCAAAATATTCTCATTCGATAATTTTCCTATTGGTCGAAACTACTTCATTATTGATCTACACTAAACCGAGGAAGCAATGAACAAGTTCATCGAAACATCCTATACAGTATGTGATGATCTGCATTATTGATGCTCAAAGCAATAACATTGAAAGATAAACAGAAGGAACTTAGAATTTTCAAATGTAAGTATACCTTATCCTCTTTGCCTTTGCCTCCGGTAAAGGCCTTGTATGTCCCATAGATAAATAAACCCCAGCCAGATAATGAGACAATCACAAACTGCATTAGTAGAAAATATCAAGTCAATACATTTGCCAAGTTTATGCCTCACTAAAATAACAAAAGAATTGTCATATATTAGACAGTTTGTTGCCATTACACTGTGAATCATTCTATAAAAAGCCATTAATATATCCGCCTGTAGGAACTAAAATACAGGTCAAAGTGAACCTCCAAGAAACCAAATAATAAAAGCCATGATACCTTCAGCTTCTATGTGCTACTAAGAAATGAAAAATCTAGTCTAGCATCAAAACCAGACATCAATAACCATTTAAAAGACAAGGTAAATGAATTGAGAAAATGTACGGAAAACAATTTGTAGAAGAAAAGCACGGCAACCTTCTTTCTTCTTCATGCAAGTATTTTAAAGGAAAACAACTAAACCATGTAGAGAAATGAAACAATATGATGTATGACATAGCGCTGAGAAAACTAACAGCCCACAGTAAGTGCTAACAAATTTGTTCATGCAATCATTTTACTGGAAAATAATTATTACTTGATCCATGTTCAAGAAAATACACAAATAACCGACTCACATGCTCTTCCTTCCACTTTGATGGGCTCATTGGGTCAGACCAACAGTTAATCTTGGGGGTTCCATGAGGATCTGCCAAATTTCAAGAGAAAAAAGACTTAGTTTTCCAGTGTCATAAACCAAAACACACAAGTATACTGAAAAAGATTGCTCTGCTCACATTTTACCCCATTATGCGCAGCATAAGCACAAAACAAAACATCAAACAATACCCATTTACAAATTCCAGATTTTTTCTCAAAACACATTTGCAGCACATCAAAATTGTTCCTTTACTCCTCTTCCTTTCATTTTCACTCTCTCAACTTGCACATTTGAAGGAAACCTAGAAGTGGGTAAAATTGCAACTTGGAGGTCTCCTAGCCCTAAATGATTATGTTTCATTTCACTAAGCAATCGAGCAGAATAAAAGGGAAAACCAATTCTTTTACCCTCCATTGTTCTGGTTGACAAAAAAACAGATACATGAACAATCAATTCAATTAATTCTCATACCCTCGATTTCCTGGCTGTAAACAACGCCTCATCATCAAAAATGAAAATAAACAAATCAGGAGCAATCTGATCTGAGCTACATGCAAAATCAGGAACTGAAGAATCACTAAACACAAACAAACGATTGCTCATAGACTGGGGGCTGAGAGGAAAACAAGTACCTGCTGCGCCGGCAAGGCCACGGCGCTGGATGAGGGAAGATGCTTGAGCCGATGTTGCCGGAGAGGAAATGCGACCGAGAGTCGCAGCCCGACGCGCCGCAGCCGCCGCTAGAGTGGCCATCGCTCGGCGGTTTCTGGTTAGGTTTTCGGCGACAGTGAGCGGTTCTGCGAAGAAGAAGAAGAAGAGGATCGATGCTGCTCCTGAAAATTGGAGAGATCGAGAAACAAATAGGAGCTAGCCTACGATAATACGACGTCGTTCAACAGAAATGGTCAAATACGATCCTCTCACTCTCACCAAACGGTGCGTCTCAGCCAAAGAAGATTTACTGAATTAATTTTCTCAACTACAAACCTAGCGGTCGGGATTTCGGACCCGGAACTAAGAATCGAACCAGAATCAAACCGGAGAATTGAGAACTAGAAACTATGGTTAATGGTTCCCGCAATGGAGCGAAATAATGAAACTCGTGATGTTTCATGGCATGCCCCGCAAAATCTACCCCAACCCGCTAAACTCAAATCCACTGTTATATTTACCACACACTTCGAGCGTTAGTATCCTCAAGTCATACACATCTAAGTATTGATTACCACTCTTCCATATATACATTTCTTCTTACGTTGACTCGCACTCAACAACTCACCTATCATATTGAATGTTATGATCACACAATCTCTTTGTCCATATAAGTTCATCTTTCTCACAGTCGTCCTTGTTTCTCGCCTTTCTCGTTATCATCATTTATGACTCAATGGCATTAGCTTCTCCACCGCTCCCTTCCGTCCGTGCTACACGTCCGCACAGTAATTAAAATTGAAACTAACCGTCATTGGAGTTGTAGATTTACGAACTGACAATCAACTGAATCAAAGTTACTATGGTTATCTATTTAGGATATTCTAATTCAGAGCATTCAATTGTACATGGAATACACAAACTAATTAGAGAATATGTTACTGATGCAAACTACAAAATTACATATGCCTTAGAAATTCTTATTGACACGAACAAACCTTTATCATGACCTTCACGAGCACCTTCTCTGCGACTCAGATATTGGAGCTTCAGAAACAACTCTCAAGACGTTTTGTTTCTTCAAAATTTATTAGTGGGTCGGTATTTAATTTGGACTCAAAGGATCCAAAACATAGCAGCCCAATTTATTCTGATTTCGATAGATTTTCCGGACTTGTTGTTTTTTCAAGAACCATTTGAATGCAACCATGCTTTTGTGCATCTCCAATCTCATGATGTGCATAATAATTGGTTAATGCATCAAAAATGATGGTCTGAAAAAGGCAAGAACATCATATGAGACAACATCAGAAGAAACAAACATGAACATATCATCTAATCAGATGGAAATGAACATCCTATATGGAAGATTTTATCACATGTATACATACAACAGATCACATCCAACCCTCATTTTTGATGAATCAATCAATAGCTCAACAAATTTTGGTAACTTTCTCTTGTCACAATCAAATATTTACAGCATATCAGAGTCATCGGTTCGCTGCTGCGACTAATGCTGTTTTTGCCATGATTTCAGTTGAATTGCACTGCACTTCAAGCTCCTCTCTTCAATCTTTGTCACAGAATCAAAACAAAGCTCATGTCAGAGTCACATTGTGTACATATTTGATAAGTCAATTACAGAGAAACAAATTGTCATGATGATCATAGACTTTGGTTGTTCAAAAGTAACCATGTACTGAATGTTTCAATCCTACCTCAAGAATAGATATGTTTCTGAGGACTTCACAACACTCCTCTAAGAGCAACTTCTCTCGCGCCACCACCTCTGCGAGTTTTGAAAGTGCCGAGACAGTCTCCTTAACCTGTTGGCGAGAAAGCTTCTCGTTAAATCCACAGCATGACAACATAGGAAAAAAACATCCTTAACATACCTTTGGTGAAAATAAAGCTAATGTCGATTCTATGGATGCTGTGAGATCTGATGCGTGTCGGAGTGCCATTGATGCTGATCTTGGGCTCATCTGCAAGCTCGTAGTTCAGTTACAATAATGAACTACAACCCATTGTCGAGGAAAATGATTATGTTGAGTGCATACCTTTGCACCTTCAGTAAATGGTACTTTACAGACAACATAATGCAAACATTCTTCGGTCTCGGACACTGCTGATAGATGTTGCATTTCCATACCTCCCCAAGTTTCCAATAGTTTCATCTATGAAACCAATCTCAAATTTCATTAAAAACAAACACACATGTATGTGAAAACCTATCAGTAGTAGTTTTGGGAGCTGCAACACAAACCTGAGAGTGAAGTATAAAGTTGAGCTTCATTTCCAACTCTTCTTTCTTTATCTGTAATCTCTTTTGTAACACGGAATGCTGCAAATTTTTAATACCATCCCAAGCACATACCAAATTGATCTAACAAATCACCAAAGAAGAGAAATTTTGAGTTGTGACACTAACTGTTTACAAAAACATAGTACTAGTACATCTCAGATTATAAGAATGTTCTATTTACAGCATGTTGTATATCTCAAGTCGTCTGAACTTGATAAAAATGTTCTACTTACAGCATGTAAATTCTGAATGAAAATACTAACTACAATCAGATTAGTATAGAAACTGTCATGATCCTGAAATTAACACAAACTTGTGCAAATACCATAATTCAAAGTAACAAAATAACATAGTACATCTCAAATTGTCTGACTTGATAAGAATGTTCTATTTACAATCAGATTAGTACATAAACTATCATGATCCTAATATTAACACAAACACTTATGCAATACTGCAAATACCATAATTCAAAGTAACACAAAACCTAACATACCTCTGTCTGGCTGGCAATGCTCTTATTCACAACATCAGCTCTAGCATTAGCATACCGCCATTGCAACTCTCGATTATGAAGAAGCCTCAGCTGATGTACATCATCGCCATTCACAAGCCTCGGCCCCGAATAGGTTAAACAAAGGTACTTCTTGCTCTTGCTCTTGAACAGGTACTCAAACAGTTTCTCCACACCTTTAGGCTTATTGGGACTCGAAGGAGGCTTGGAGCACCCCGACCGCCCAGGCGATGCAGCTATCGAATTAGTCCTCTTCAGAGCATTCCTGATCGAGAACTTGGTCGCCGCAGTCGTCGGGGAGGTATCTGAAGAATACCCTCTGTGAGGCCATGTCTGAAGATCATTCAAGTACTTGGAAGCAACCTGTTTACCGGTCCTTCTCGGGCTCGCCGCCGGCGACGAGTTTTGAGAAAAGGAACGATTTTTAGGTGACCCATTGTCGGATTCAGGTTCGAGGTTGTCTCTGAAAGCATCTGAGACATTCTCGTCCGCGGAGTACCTTCCCGGGACTGTGATAGATGACGAATCCGAGGAAAAAGGTGGAGAATTCGATGATGTTTTCGCCGGAACTCGGAGTTTATCGGTGGACCCACCGGAGCTCGGCCGTTGATTCTCCTTGGTGAGCAGAGAATTTTCGTTGATGCTCACGGAACCTTCCAAGCTTCTATTTTTCCGATCATCGGCGACGGCGGGTTTGCCGACCGTCGGAGACGGCGGCGGCGTTACGGCGGCGGAGAGGAATCGGGAGGAGACTTGTCGGGACTTGGGTCGTCTGGGTTTCGAGGGACGGTCGGGATCGGAGTTTTCGACGCCGATCATCGTGGGTTGGTCGGAGAAACCAGAGAGGCTGGAGGAGGGTCGATTAGTTTAATCCGGTTTCTGGGTTTTAGTCGGATTGATTGTGATTTTTGGTTTTTGAAAATGGGAAATTGATGATTCAATTGACCGTTGTCTAATAACGGACTGATTGGGCACTGAAGAAACCGATACTTCGTTCGTTTTGAAAACTAACGATATGAGGAATAAAACGGCCGGAAATGGGGGAAACCGACGGCAGCCACACGGAGAAAGGCGGGCTGTGTTGAAATGACGAAATCGCCCTTGGCGACCGGTGGCTTTTCGGCGGAAGGGAGGGTATAATCGGAATAGAACGTTGATGGTAAAAGTGGAGTACCAGGTGACAGCAATCCAAGGTTCCAAGTAACAGAAAGTGAGTTTTCAAAGAGGACTTGTGCCACGTGTTTAGGTAGATGGCATCGAGACGAGTTCGAGGTAAATTTAGTGATGGTACGTGATATTATAATTTTTTGTCGGGTTTGGGATATTTTGTATTTTGTATAAGATGACAATGAGACGGTTTGAGTTTTGTCATCTATCCTATCAGATCAGAGATACTGAATCTTATCGAGTTCAGAGTATTTTGTCTCTCTATAAGATGACAACAAGACTGGCTCAAGTGAATTTATAATTTTTTCTCTATTGTTTGAATAAGAGACACTAGTCTCTGTTGAGTTTGAGATATTTTTTGCTATAAATAACAATAAGGCGTGCTCAGTCTCATTCTTTACCATGTCTGTTGGGGATACTTGTTTATCCATCAAGTTTGAGACATTTTGCCTTTTAATAAAATTGAAATGGGAAAAGTTCGAATAGATTTAATGATATGGTCTCTTATCCGTCGAATCAAGGATACCAGTCTCCGTCGGGTTCAAATATTTTCTCTCCATAAGATGACAATGAGGCGGATTCAGTCTCATCCCTTAGTTTGTCAGATTGGGGATATCGGTTATCCGTCAAATTTGAGGTATTTTGCTTCTCTAAAAGATAAAACGGGAAGAGTTCAAATAAATTTAACAATTATGTCGAATTGAGGACATCCATTTCCGTCAAATTCAGAATATTTTCTCTCTTTAGAATGTGACAATGACAATGTGGTGGTTCAGTCTAATCCCTTTTTATCGGATTGGAGGCACAGGTGACCATCGAGTATGAGACGTTTTGCCTCTCTGAGATAAAAACTGGAAGACCCCAAATAGATTCAGTAACCATGCCTCTTATCCTATCAGATCGGAAACACATAATCTCCGTCGAAATTTGAAGATTTACCATCCCTTCAAGATCTCAATTCTGAGAGGTATTGACCTTTCCCTGCCACTACAGGTTATGCTTACATGTCCCCATGAGGAACAACAAAGAAGGAAATGAGTAAACAACCAAAAACATAGACAACAGGAAGCTCCAAAATCTCTGCATCTTCCTTTGTCTATTGACTCTTAACTTAGTAACAAACTTATAAGCACAAAACACACTGTTCAGAACTTGAAAGACAAAAAACAAGTATAGCAGCTCATAATTGTTTATTACAGCTTAACCTGAAATATTCAGTCTATAACTACTCAATGAACATAACTGCAGCACCAAGGTTCTTTAAAACAATTGTGTACCAAATTTCAATTTACACTACAGCAAGAACCTAAAATGTCAAAACGAATACCCATGTTACAGCCGGTCGCCGCGCTCGGTTTCAAAAAACGCGCAAGCAGCGCTAACTTCATCGAAAATTGCAGCGTTGCAGCACGGGATGCGAATAATCGACGTACCTCTCCCAGAGTGGTTTGTACTTCTCCATCCCGATCTTCAGCCACGGCTTTGAGTTCCCGTTGTAGTGCAGAACCGCCCCTTTCTCTATCAACTGAGGATCAACGTTCGTGTATCCGAGCCCCAGCACGTGCCACGATGGATCCAACGGCTCTGTCAGGCCATAGAATGTCAACAGCCCCGGGGGGAGGGTCCCGAGCTTCCACAAAGTCCGGTCCACGTTCTTTTCTTGCCAGTAGTGGTAGATTCCGGTGACATTTCTCTTCCTCCACTCGACTAAGTCGAAGACGTTCATGCCAAACGCCCATCCACAGGCGTCGGGGTCAAAATGCGATCGGATGAGCGGGTGAGAGTAGTTCAGGTATTTGTGGTACCTGTGGAAGGTCTCCATGCACGTCTCGACAGCTCCATTGACGTTGCTGTTCAGGTTGATGGCGAAGAGACCCGACAGGTCCTTCTGGACAACGACATCATCATCGAGAAACACAACTTTCTTTAAGGAAGGGAAGACTTCAGGAATGTAGAACCTAAGGTGGTTGAGCATGGATAGGTACTTCGGGTTCCTGAACTTGATCGGAGTGCCTCCATCGCTATTGCCTGAAAAGTAGTAGCTTTTAGTATCCGAGTCTTGAAGTTGCTTCAGAACCGGTACATAAGAAGCGTTTAGCCAGCTGAAGTCTTCAAACTTCTGAACCTCGACAGTCACTCCTTGAAAAGTGTTTATTGTAAACCATGCCTTCATCGAAGCGTAGTTTATTTCATCAGTCACGAGGTGAAAGACAATCATATCTGGATTTTCCGAATTCAAGGCGGTTGAGTTGACCACGACCGAAGTTGCGAGGATGTTGTCGGAGAAGACACAAAAATGGAAGCGATCATTATCCTTGAGCTTCATGCTGTTGTCTTCGTCTTTTCTCGGTAATTTTGGGTTTCCAAACCATTCAGTTGCGAGCCTGACGCCGAGGCAGTAGAGGCTTTTCGGGACTTCTTCAGCAGCTATTTGTCCGTACTTTGAGCTCTTCTCGCTCACGGAACCCATCTGCTCTTCTAGGGTTTGAATCTTGGCTTTCAGTCTCATGATCATGGTAGCGCTGTCGTAGTGAAGTTGCTGTGCCTGGTATAGCAGGAGGGCCATGTCGCGGATCACGGCTTCTGATTCTCTGTATGATAGAGGAGTACGCCTTGTTGCGGCATTTGAGAGGAGGATTTGCGAATTGCGGATCTGGGCGCTCAGCTCCCAGGCGAACTGAAGGTTGTTGCTTTCTTTTGCAATCACAACGTAAGCCTTTGCGAGAGCGATTTGATCACTTAGTTGCCGAGTGACTGAATTAGGACTTAGCATCTCATCGGTGATGTTAAGGCCTTCCATCAATTTGGAGTGTCGAGGTCTCTGCAGAGCAAAAAAAAATTTGAGCATAAACATTCATAGTTTCGCGCATGGGATATAGGACGGGAAGAATTGTAAACTCAAAAGAAGATATTACAACCAATGCTATCCGTAATAAATGTTAGAGACCTTTAAACCGAAATACAGGGCATAAAACAACATATTTACATCAACATAGAAGATGTTGAATGAACACCAAATTAAAACAAACACATATACAAAAAATAAAAAAAGACTAAAAAATCACGATGCAGTTTAAGAAAGGTGAGGATAAAAGAGAGTTGTGATTCTCCCTCAAGTTAATGTCAACATAGAGAGAAGCGAGGGAAGGGAACCTTCTAGTTTCATAAAAACTGTTTTTATTACAACCCTAATTCTCCCACCTTTGAGAGGATGGAAAAAACGAATTACCAAAGGGGACGGGTATCATTTTGAGTACCAAAGTCTGTTGAGACGCACTTGTGAAGAGTAAAAGCCTGAAACTCAGTCTATCACACATACAGTTGCAGCTTTTTCCAAAAGTTCAATTAGTCACTCAAATTCCGTGTATATATGATATTAGAGAAAGCATAAGCAGATGAAAACGCTCATCAGTACAAAACTACAGCACTCATATTACGTCACTGAAAAAGGTGGAAGCAATTGCAAAAAGAACTGGATGTGTGAAAATTAGCAATGATTTGCCTCAATAATATCATCCCTACCAAAGCTATGTCCAGTCAGATGTACATGAACATCTTGAATTGAAAACTGGAATAGCCCAATTAGTTAATAGTCCACATTTCTAATTATCATTCACACCCCAATCCTCTTCACGATAATTAAGCATGCGTTAAGGTAACAAGAATTGAACTTTCTGTGTTCAAGGAGATCGCACCTCCCATGACTCTTCTCCATGCTATAACTTGCATCATTTTACACGCTTTCTTATGAAATTCCAAACTAAACTAGAGTATCATCAAAACATGTGCGGATGTGCCTTAACTTCAAAAAATAGACACTGAAAACCAATGGTTCAATCCTATTCCTATTCAACCATTCAATAATGAGCACAACACTAGATCTCATTTCCTCGCTCTACATAATCCTCTTCAAACTACGGATTGGAGCTCAATACATCTAGTTGTTTGATCCATCAAACTACATATATACAGCCGGATCTGATCATGTTACTACAGAACCGCGGATCTAAATTCAGTACATAGTACCAAACAATCCCAGTCGAAGAAACATTCACAAACTCACAACACTCTACATGTACCCTCTATGACAACAGATAACTAATATCAATATTATAAGTACAGCATTGTATCATAGAGTTACAGCAAAACTCCATATAAAAAAAACCCAATCCCCACTTGAAATCCATAAGAGACACCTGAAGTGAGCAGTTTCAATAAAAATATGAACTTTCTATGTAGCAAAAAGTTGGACGACAAAAACAAACCCCAATTAGGCTAAATATACAACCCTTCATATAAAACCCACAATTCCTCTCATTCCACTACTCTTACTCAGCAACCAAACAGGGCCAATATACAAAATTGATAGAAGAAAAAATAAAAAAGCATAGATCTTTACCTTATTAATGGTGGGTCTGGACTCAATTTTACTCTCCTTGCTCAACAAGACAATGAAGAGCAACACTGCTATGCCACACAATGTCAACCAGAACACATTAGAGACTCTCCTCCGAACCGGCCGCCTGAAATCAGCCCCTCTCCGCGACCTCATCTCCCTAACCCACTGTTCGTTTCCAGGAAAACTTGTTTTCCCGAGAAAAAAGTTTGAATCTTTATGTTTAGGGCTCTTCTGCCACAGATCACCGGATTGGGTTTCGAGATCTGTGACAGATGGGTTTCAGGATTTGGGTTTTTCTCGAGGATCGACGAGGGTTGGATTGTGGGTTTCAATGAGTGACTGGAGGCTTTTTGAAGAGTTTGAGGTCACAGGAAGAGGTCGGAGGGGGGAGAAGATGGCGTAGACGAAAAAGGTCTCTTCGACAGAGACATCAACAATTAGCTCACTAACGGTTACAGATTTGTGTTTTGTGTTCTGTGATCAAAATCTCCGTGTAATAATCTCTGATATCTGCCGTTGAAAAAGTCGGTGACTTTCGGTTTTAACGGTTGTGATCCTGCCATGTCAGCATTGAAAACCTTATAAGTCATGTATATGAATATGACCAGGTGGCCAAATTTTAATAGGAAAAAATACAGTGAAGTTCATATTTTACTGTTATTTCATGACTTTCACCATCAAATTAATGCATAATTGATAATTATACAGAGAAAGTCAAACAATAAACTCATGAAATTATTTTGATATAACTCTTGTTTTGAATGCAATAATTTTAGTTTAAGACTTAATGAAAGCAATGGAAATGAAGTTCATATTAATCTGTCATAAATTTTGAATAAATTTTATGCTTTCGTTTAAGGATCACTCGGAGTGATTAATTTGACAACGATAAGTATAACTATTTGTAAATGCTAATTTTAATTCTAACTTTAAAACATTGCTCAATTTTGAAAAAAAAACATAAAACCCCATTTTAAGATGGTGAGAGAAACAGACTATGACATCAAGACAGTAAAAAATCCATGTTTAAACCCTATTTGTGAGTTCAAATTTACTCCAAAACAAACATCATTTGTGTAAACTACAACTCACCACCATTTAGTCTGTTTGGTGGATTCATGTTGAGGCAGTGAGTGAGAAACAAACTGCAAGAACAGTTTAGAAATTATAAGGATCCACAAAAAACTACTTCAGAAACCAATAGAACTGAATGTATAGCTTCTCCCATATCCATATAATACACAGGAATTGAACATCAGGATAGTGTAGAGAGCTTCACTGACTTAACTGAAACCATCAAAACACCAAATACATTTATAGCTTCTACCTATCACATCTAGCACGCAAAGACGTTCATGTTTGCGTAGTATGAATCATTGCTGCATCGCTAAAGAAGGGGACATTGCAAAAGACGCCATTTATGGTCGCCACCACACACCACAACACGACAATAATGAAAGCAACCGCAACAAGCGCCCAGTACTGCTCCGCAAACCTACCTCCCCCGTGGTAAATAAGAGGCATGAAATTGCTCGCATGCCACACGATTCCCATGGCTGTTTCCAATAGCATTGCCAAGATCAGATTGTACCTGAAGAAGTGAGGGATTGTTTTCCTTCTCACCAGAAAACAGTATGCAGCTATGTTATATGACATGGCAAACCATGTCGGTAACCTACTAAAAGCTCCGGGGATGTAGTAGATTATGTTTTGCAGGAACTCGTACTTTTCCAGAACGGGTTGGAGGAAAAATCCAACGGTGGAGAGCTGCAGGGCTAGTAGATAGGGAACACATGCTAGTGTCCTCCACCACCATATTGGTTTCTTTTCGGCTTTAGGTGGCTCGATGTTCAGAGGGAACCTGAAGAAAGCTCTTGGTTGTATCGTGGATTTGGGCCTCTGAGGTAAAACATAGTTCATATGTGAAAGGGCGTCCTGTTCCCCCGTAGAACATGCATTTGAAGCATCGGAGATATGAGGCGAGATCGAAGCTCCTGAAAATTATAAAATTAAATTACAACAAAAACTGGAATTTGAAACATCAACTTATTTATTCAAACTGGAGAATAATGTATTAAGTATTATTTATGCTCTAAATATAAGCACTTTGTGGCCGCTGGGGCTAGCTCAGCTGGTTGAGACTAGTTCAGTTTCATCTAAGATCTTGGGTTTGAATTCTTGTGAGTCACTTGTTTGGGGTAGGATGATTTGGTCCCGGGCTTGGATCTTGTTATAGCTCGGATTTGGATAGATAGTGAGCTCGATTGATGAGAGAGCTCTAATCTCGATTTGGCATTTGTTCAAGAGAACACTAATCTCCAAGTTTTTTTTTGCTTATAAAAAAATACGATCTCCAAGTAACTTGGTTCTTTTCTTCTTAATTGGTATCTTATTCATTCTCCTCATCAAAGTACTCATTGCCTAAAAAGTCCTAACCAACCTAATAGATCAAGATGCCAATCTATAACTATTCACTACGAAATTCAAAATTCAAAAAGTCCAAATTTAAGAATTTAAAACAATGTTATCTAACTTAACATTATCTAAATCTGTTGGTCGGGATCCTAACATAGGATAAAATGTAGGGTTTTTTCTGTAATTTCTTGTAATCCTATAATAATTAGCAAATTTATAACAACAAAGAATATAAGCTATTTGTCTAAGAAACAGTATATTGTCTCAAGAGCTAGACTTCTATTAACCTCCAAAAGAGCAGGACTGCTGGTGCTGAAGTAGTTTAGACGAACTCAATTCATTTCCTAACATAAGTCTGGCAACTGGAAATCTGGCTTTGCGCGACAAACTAACCGTGTGTGCAGGAGAGGATTTATACCTGGAAAAACCACATCAATACGGCAATATCAGCATAAGAAGAAGAAAATGAAGATAATATGGGAAAATCAATGTTCTGCGCCAAGTTAGAAACTGACATCAGTAATTGCATTCGGTATCATTCCAAATGAGTTCAACAAATAGTAAAATGAGTACGTTACATAAACAATCATAAGCAGATATTATTCAATTAATGGAGGTATAACAAAATTATCCAACTCGTCAAAATAGTAATATCATTGGAGCCAATTCCATTCTGCAAGTTATCCATATTTACATCATTTGCAAGCATTATGATAATAACAAAAGCTCTAACAATGAGCACCGAAACAATCGATAGATCTTCTCTGAAAACGCAAGTTTCTCAGCCAATTATCAATTCTATGCACGTAAGCACCTTATAGATTACCAAGGCATTAAGAGAAAACAATTTGACCTCAGAAACATGACACTACATGTATGTCAGCACAACAGTAACTGTGATCACTCACTCACCAATCACCATGTTCATGTCCAGATTCTAAATTTCTCCCATCTACATAACAGTGCATAGATTACAAATTTCTCCAAAACCCAGTAAAATTCTTAAATCCTTGAAGTTTGCATGAATGTTCAGTCTCAGGAATAGCACACAACATTACTTCACACCACACAAGAGAAATAAAAAATAAAAAAACACTATCAACAACACAAATCGAAAACCCGCGAAATACCCAAAATCTAATCAACAAAAATCGAATAAAAAACATGGGTTGCGTCCAGAAGATGGGTAATGGAGTCTGTAAGCAACAGAAAATCGAAAAAAAACGGAAAAAAATGGTGTAAATTGAGTAGGAAGAAACTGAACCTGGAGAATGAAATGGAGGGTGGTCGGAGGAGGATGGTGGCTTTTCCGGCGACGACGGCCGATGAAATGACCGGCGACATGGCCACCAAGTCACTGTTCTTCTGGGGCTTTCGAGAATCGACTTGAATATGGCTTATCGCGATTGGAGAGGATCAGGTACCTTCGTCTTCACTATATCTGACTGGGGATGTTGCAGGTTATGGGCTCAAGCCCGGCCCACCATTTGGCCCATTTGAGATTCGTCCTGCTAGGCCCAATGAAGTGGACTGGCTTAGGTGTCCGTGGGCCGGTTTCCCGCCAGAGCACACAGTTCCACTTCGGTTGGATATAATTACAGTGTTATCAATTCCATAAAATTGAGTTGACCGGATTTTAAAACTCGTTTCCAGTAGATCAATTTACCCAGTTATTACTCGATCAAATTTTATTTTTATATTATACGTATGATTTGAAACGGATTTACAATTTGTATTTTTGTTTCAACTTATATAGTTATATCAAAGTATATTATCTAACTAGAATATTTTAAGTTTTATCTTATAAATATTGTTAATATATGGACCAAAGCCTACCATGTTGTGTTATCTTTCTTATTTCTTATAACTCATCTTTCCTATTCCTTGTAACCCTACTAGTATAAATATAGGATCTTGTATATTGACTTAAGCATCGAATACAATCAATCTATTCTCAAACTTAATATGGTATCAGAGGATTATTCGATCCTACTCTAAATCAATTTGCTTCCGCTCAATTGATTTCATCAAACTCTCGAAATCAATTCTTTTTCCACTATCACCAAATTTTTTTTTTTTCCAATATGATCGATCTCGCCAGGAACCCATATGATATGGGAAGTACTTGCAACTACTGCAAGAAATCGGGTCATTGGATTGCACATTGTCCATTGCGTCGAAAAATATACGGGCCTTATCCGCTTCATCGTTCCAAATATGGTTCTTCGAATACACGAGCTAGCTTTAGTTCCAACGTTGTTGCTGCTACCTCAAGTACTAGTGCACCTCAAAATTCGTGTGCTCGTCTCATTCAAGAGATTTCCGCACTTCTTGACAATCTTACACCACACACAGTCAGTCAATCTGTCATGTCAGTTAACCCCGGTAAATCCCATATATCAAATCATTCGAGTATTTCTCGCTCCTCGACTGTCTCAGGTAAGTCTGGTAAATCTGATCCCTGGTATTATGACTCTGCATGCTTCAATCACATGAGCCCGAATTCTTCCTTATTTTCGAATACTAAACCTATCTCAAATTCTCCTACTATTCGTACTGCTGATAACTCACCCATATTTGCTACTCATTCTGGTATTGTATCAACACCACATGTGTCGTTACCTGATACTTTGCTAGTCCCAAAATTGTCTCTTAATCTTGTCTCTGTGGGTCAGCTTTGTGATATGGGTCTTGATGTTAAGTTCTCTGGCTCTTCCTTGTCTGTCATTGTGCAGGATCCAAAGACGGGACAAATCTATGGAACTGGGCGTAAGACAGGTCGTTTGTTTGAGCTTACATATCTGCAACTACCACCATCCACATCACATCAATGTGGTGTTGTTCTATCTGCTGATCGTTGGCACTCTCGTCTCGGGCATCCCTCTTCTCAATGATTAAGTCATCTACTTACTCGTGGTCTTCTTGGGTCAGTCTCACCCACAAAAACCAGTGATTGTGTTTCGTGTCAACTCGGAAAACATCATAAACTTCCCTTTTCTACAAACGAGTCACGTTCATCTGCACCTTTTGATTTAATTCACTCTGATTTGTGGGGCCCATCACCTACTCGTTCAATGGGTGGTTCACGTTACTTTGTCATATTTATTGACGATTATACTCGCTTTACCTGGATTTACTTGATGCATAATAAATCTGACCTAAATGTCGTTTATTCAAAATTTTGTAACATGATTCACACACAGTTTTCCAAAATGATCAAAATCTTTCGTACTGATAATGGGACAGAATTTAAGGAAACATCTTTTCTTGATCTACTTGCCTCTCATGGAACTATTATGCAAAGGTCTTGTCCAGGTACATCTGAACAAAATGGTCGTGCTGAACGCAAACATCGTCACATTCTTGACTCTGTTCGCACGTTGGTCATCTCTGCAGCTTGCCCTGAACAATTTTGGGGTGAAGCTGCCCTCACGTCTGTCTATACCATCAACAGAGTTCCCTCTCCTGTCATCGGAAATAAAACTCCTTATGAATGTCTCTATGGTCGTCCTCCTAACTATGACCTTCTTCGCACTTTTGGGTGTGTCTGTTTCGTTCAGTTGCAGCCTCACGAACGAACTAAACTTGAGCCGCGTGGGCGTCTCTGTTGTTTCATTGGATACGGGATCGAACATAAGGGGTGGAGATGTTGGGATCCTATTTCAAAACGTCTCCGCATATCTAGACACGTCACTTTTTGGGAACACAAAATGTTTTCGTCTATGTCTTCGTTTCACGTGTCTCAATCAATCTATTTTTTCTCAAATCCTGATATTGATGTCTTTCCTGATAATTTTGAGGGATCATCTTCTGAGCTAACTCCTGCAGGTACTCCAACGCCTCTTGTCCAGGCTCCTCCCATAGATACGGTCCCGCCTGAAGATCCTGTGCTTCATTCCCGTCCTCAACGACAAACACGACCACCGTCTCATCTTCAAGACTACCAGGTATCACTACCCAATCTCTCTCGAGTCATGTCCACTGCTATGTCCATCTACGAACCTCGTACATATCGCGAGGCATGCACTAATCCTTTGTGGCAGCAAGCCATGACTGAAGAACTTCGGGCGCTTGAGAAAACTCGTACCTGGGAACTCGTTCAATTACCCAGCAATAAATCTGTAGTCAGTTGCAAATGGGTATTTAAGGTGAAAACCAAGGCCGATGGGGCTATTAAGCGCTACAAAGCTCGTCTCGTTGCAAGAGGATTCTCTCAAGAATATGGGATCGATTATGAGGAGACATTTGCACCAGTTGCCCGTCTCACGTCAGTTCGCAGTCTAATTGCAGTTGCAGCCGGGCGAAAGTGGAACCTTTTTCAGATGGACGTCAAAAATGCTTTTCTCAACGGAGATCTTACAGAAGAAGTCTATATGCAACCTCCTCCTGGGTATGAGCATCCGCTAAACACAGTCTGTCGCTTGAAGAAGGCTTTATATGGACTCAAGCAAGCTCCGAGGGCGTGGTTCTCAAAATTCAGTGGGAAGATGTCTGATCTTAGCTTCACCTCAAGTCCGTATGACACCGCCTTGTTTGTCAAGAAGACTTCCCGTGGTCACATCCTGCTTCTACTCTATGTGGATGACATGATTATCACCGGAGATGATGAATCTGGTATATCTGATCTTAAGATCCAGCTCAACAAATATTTTGAGATGAAGGATCTCGGCAAGCTCACATATTTTCTTGGTCTGGAAATCTCATCGGTCTCTTCATGCTATCACTTATCTCAAACTAAGTATGCAGCTGACCTCATTTCTCGAGCAGGCTTATCAGACAGCAAGATTGCTTCCACTCCCACCGAGGTAAACGAGAAGCTTACACCTTCTGATGGGAAACCTCTCCAGGATGCTACATTGTATCGACAACTCGTAGGCAGCCTTGTTTATCTCACCGTCACACGTCCAGACATTGCCTACGCAGTCCACATTATCAGCCAGTTCATGAGTGCACCGCGAACCACGCACTATGAGGCCGTCCTCCGAGTACTCCGCTATGTACGAGGCACTCTATCTAACGGTCTGCATTTCTCGTGTGATACGCCTATGGTGTTGCAGGCATTTTCAGACGTAGATTGGGCTGGTGATCCTACTGATCGACGTTCTACAACGGGATATTGCTTCTTTCTCGGCAAATCTCTCATCTCTTGGAGGAGTAAGAAGCAGACGACAGTTGCCCGTTTCAGCACAGAGGCCGAATATCGTGCTCTTGCCGATACTACCTCTGAGCTCCTTTGGCTTCGGTGGCTACTGCATGACATGGGCATTACTCACAACGCGGCCACTTCTATCCATTGTGACAACCGGAGCGCCATTCAGATTGCTCACAATGATGTATTTCATGAACGAACCAAGCATATCGAGAATGATTGTCACTTCGTGAGACATCACCTCAAACATGGTACTATCACTTTACACGCCGTCTCCTCAGACAACCAGACTGCTGACATTTTCACGAAGCCTCTACTTTCAGGACGGTTCAGTGCATTAGTTTCCAAACTCAATTTGAATCATCCACCTTGAGTTTGAGGGGGCGTGTTAATATATGGGCCAAAGCCCACCATGTTGTACTATCTTTCCTATTCCTTATAACTCATCTTTCCTATTCCTTGTAACCCTACTAGTATAAATATAGGATCTTGTATATTGACTTAAGCATCGAATACAATCAATCTATTCTCAAACCTAATAAATATATTAAAAAAATGTAGCGATAAAGAACTACGTGGAAAAGGATATTCAGGACTATGTGACCTCCCAAATGAGAGATCTGTCCACTCCCTTGTTCCAAAGACAGAGGACAAGTAGCGACAACTCATGGATGCTGCACATTTTAAAGCGTACATGGATTTAGGAGGTATTTTCAAGGCCAATAAATCCTCAACCTCGTAGGAGATCAAGATCGTATGAGTCATAGTGCTAGGAAGCGAAAATAGTAGAGGTCCGAACAATGGAATAAAGTGATGCACAAAACAAGAAGAGGTTGAAGAAGTTCAAGAGAAATAGCACTAAATTTATGTGAGCGGTATTTTAGAAGTTCGATGATCTGTTTATGCCTTAGCCCTCATTCTCCTCATCCGATTTCAAGCCTCAGCTAGATTGCATGGACTTTTAAATTAGTAAAATAATATTTTTATTGTCATAAAAAAAATTTCAAATGTTGGTTTAATTTTATTCTTTTTAAAAAAAATCACAAGTTGTAGAAGATAATGTCTTAAAAAAAATATGGTTTTGGAATTATTCCAAACTGTAATTATTTTTAAATATCTATTGCCACAAAGGCAACGTACAACTCATGTGTGTTGCCGTAACAAAAATAGCGTACATGGCATGTACACTGCCATCGCAAGGGTAATGTACCCCGCAAGTACGTTGTTTTTATAATGGCAACTACACGTTGGTTGCCTTTACCTAATGGTCGCGCTCTATAGGCAGCGCTTATTTAAGCTGTTGTTACTGACATCAATGCTTTTTCTTTTTTGTGGTTGTCATGTGTCATGTATGTTGCCCTAATAACAAAGAATAGAGTAGTAAACAGACTGAATCGAGTTATGTTTGTTGAACACAGAAAAAAAATAATTGTACAACTCAAATGAATTTATGTGTTTTGATTTGATTTTGACTCTAATTTTTTAAATTGTAGTCGCATGTTAAATTTTTTTAGCCTTGCTCAATGTCAGCCATCATTCCATCCACATTCTCGTGGCTTGCGTCAAGATAGTGTAACAAGCTTTTCTCTCCGTTTGAAGGATAATTTGAATATTGATAACTCATTTTAATTATCGACAACGATATTTTGAGTATAGCATATAATACATGACATCACATGTTTTAATCAATATTAAATTTTCATTCAATTTATTAGGGATAGACATACTTCTGAATAGACTAAATCAAATCATATGGTTCATTAATTAATTAAATCATACCCATAACTGTTATATGAGGAAACTGATTTGGTTGCCGGTTATACCCGGTTGAAACATGTTGATTTTAAAATTTTAATATAATCTTGATTCACATGGTGAATTAGACGTATTTGTGTTTGATACACGTCCCAACAAATTAGTTCAGTTCCAAATATGTTAATTGCATTTTTTGATGTGTGAGAATCAAAACCAAATAAAAATAATGATACTCAAGATTAAAACAAAAACCGATCAAAATAATGAACCGAGATAACAATTGATTCTCAATTTTCAATTCAACTCTATGCTCGATATTGATTTCAAGTCTAAAATAACCACCACTACAGTTCACATCCAATAAAGGAAACAAAATATCTTCGTGTAGAGTGATAGCTAGGTAATTAAAACCTCTTCAACTATTTTCAATCGTCAGGACAGATATTATATCAAAGATATTATTAAGGCACGACATGTCGGCCAATCCGAAAAGTGGTCCCCACCAAACCTCCAGCTAGATATAATCAATGGGCCCCACTCCACCAATCACAACGCTTCCTTATGCTTGCACCGCAATCAATCACCATCGTCGACATAAAGAAACCCCTGGATCTCCGCCACGTGTCATCCAACGCGTTGGATCCACCTCCACCGCAGCACTAAACTAGGATAAAATGAAGTTCTATAAATATACCTAAAGCACAGAGCAAACAGAACAAGAACATCCTCAAAGAAACACAGACTCTACACTTGTTTTCTTCTCTCTATCTATCTATCTCCAAGATTTAATGGCTGGTGTACTGGAGCAGGTGAAGGTGAGAACCATGGAGATGAAGAATGTTTTCAAGAGGAACCCTTTTAAGAGGAACATACTGAAGAAGGTTGGAGACTCATGCAAGAGAGGCTGGTACAAGGTCAGATATGCCAAAAGCTGATCATCTTCAATCAATCACTCCAATCAATCTCGATCTACTTTGTATTTTGTTGCTATTTTATAAGTTATAGTTGATTTGATTTCCATGTAAAGATATGATATTTCTGTTTTTATTTTTTGGGTTTGTGTGTGTTGTGTTTTGATGCTGTAGACATGATGAAGTAAAGTTGTTCCCTTTCACTCTACTCTACTCTGTGTTTATTTGGTCTCACCCAATTCAATTCAAGATTGTAAATTTTGGTGACTTTTGATCCAGTATTGAATCTGAATGTATTTTTCATGTCTTGGATTTGATTTTATGGATGTGAAGTTGACTTCTGGTGGCATGAAACTGCTGCTGAACATATTGCAGAAACAAGTTCATTTCCTTTTCTTAACTTTAGCAGAACTGTGCACAAGTTTTCTCCAACAGATGTGTAATAGCTTGTTATAACTAGAAATATCAGAATACAGAACTCAACAAGCAATTGAAAATCAAGCCACAAATGATAAATTAATCTGATAGACAGCCCAAATCAGGATCATACCAGATCACCAAAACCCAAATATCAGATGACCCAAAAATCACTATCCCATTGAGTTTACAATCGATTCAAGACATATTGAAAGATTACAGTATATGAACTTGGTTGGGTTGACAAATGCATCCATGTTACTCAGGCTTCCATGGCTGGGTTCCTAGGTACCTGAAATTGGAAATGAGGCTTTTGTTTGTTAATTAACTAAATATGCACATTGGTGATAATCAATTCTTATGGATTAATTTACTCTAGTCATGGATCTTCATATTTTTGCTATACCTGTTGATGATCATCAACTGCAGATTGGGTTGGCTGCCTTCCATTACCCACAAGATTGTTCCGAATCAGAGTCAACTTTGCTGCCGCATCGCTTATGTCTACTCTTCCTCTTGCCACTTCCTCTGAGCAGCCAAGCCCTATTTCAAAAATCAAAACCAGTGATTCGATGATCTTTTGCTTTCTTTCAATGCTGCTCTCAGGCTCATCATCATCTCCTGTTTCTTGAAGAAGCATTGGGTATGCAATTTCCTCGACTTGCTCGGGCAAAGCCGTCTTCACATAGTTGTGAAGGTTTAGATTGTCATTGAACATGTCATCGGTGGGCCTTTTCCCGGAAAACATCTCGAGCAGGAGTATGCCATAGCTGTATACATCACCTTCAGTTGACACTTGACTTCCCATGCCATACTCTACATTTACACACAAACAATGAATTACACTCCAAGTTCTCCTTAGCATTTCACTTATACAGAAAGGATGAAATAGTGTGTTTACCAGGAGCAGCATAACCAATAGTTCCTCTTATTGAGAGGGAGCTTGATTGATCTGCAGAAGGGTTGCTGGTGCCATCAGAGAGGAACTTAACGAGGCCAAAGTCACCAACTTGTGCTGTCATTTCCTCGTCTAAGAGAACATTGCTAGACTTGAGGTCAGAATGAACAATGGGTGTTTGACGATTCTGATGATGTAGATAATCTATTGCACCGGCTACATCAATGCCAATGGTCAGTCTTTGAAGAAGATTCAACTTTCTTGCAGTTTCATTTGACTCTGGACCGGGATGCAACCACTGCTCCAAGCTCCCATTCACCATGAACTCGTAGACCAAGGCCTTGAAATCATCTCCATGAACATCAATGCTTGAACAAGCTGTTATGACCTTAAGTAGGTTCCGGTGCCTGATACTCTTCAGTGCCTCGCACTCTGCAATGAAACTTCTGAAAGCTCCTCGTCTTTCAAGGTTGAACACCTTAACTGCAACAACTCGCCCTTCGTCTAGAGTCCCTTTATACACCAAACTAAACCCACCAGAGCCAATCAGATTGGATGAAGAGAACCCATCGGTAGCCTTAAAGAGAGCTCGATATGACACCTGAAATAGAGAGTTTTCCGAAAAGCTTGATGCTATTTTATCACTTCTCTTTCTGAACCAATAGAGGAGTGAAGAAGCAACCACCACAACTGCTCCAAGAAATGCAAAATCGGAAGAGATGATGATTCTCTTCATATGCCCAGTTATGCTATTCTTAGCAGACCTGCTGAAGCTACATGCTGGGAGACGCAGCTCTGGAATTCCCCCACAAAGTTTACTGTTTCCCTCAACTGAAACTATACTTGTATTTTTGAAGACACCCTCTCCTGGTACCATGCCAACAAAATTATTGAATGAAAAATTCAAATACTCTAGAAAGACAAAATCCTCTAGAAACTTTGGAACTTCACCTGACAAATTGTTGTGAGAAAGGTCTAAATACCTCAAGCCTTTTAGAGAGCTTAAAGATGGAGGAATGCTGCCATGAAAAGAGTTGCCCATCATGTCTAGTACTTCCAGACTTACACACCCACCAAGAGTGCTAGGGATTTCACCCAACAACCTATTTCCAGCAACAGAAAATTCGCCAAGACTAAGAAGATTTCCAACCTCAACTGGTAAAGCTCCAGTTAGTTGGTTTTGGGATAGATCAAGGAATAATGCTAAGGATGAGACATTGAAAATTTGTAAGGGTATGTTACCGCTGATATTGTTGTCAGCAATACTCAGTAATAGCAGTTCTGTGCAGTTCCCTAAACCTGGTGGGATGGTACCTTGAAGATTGTTACTTTTCAAGTATAATCTAATCAACTTCTCCAAATTTGAAATGGAAGATGGGATGCTTCCTGTAATCTCATTTTCCCCAAGAAGCAATACACTCAACTGTCGAAGATTTCCAATCCCTTCAGGAATGCTACCGGAGAGACGGTTTCCTGTCATTGCCAAAACCTGCAAGTTGATGAGGTTACTGATGCCAGATGGGATTCTTCCAACAATTTGATTATCTTGTATTGCAAAATATGATAGCTTTGTTGACAAGTTGCTGATAGACTCGGGTAAAACTCCTCCAAAATTGTTTTCAATGATTCCAAGTTCCGACAAGTTAGTGGCATTGGTGAGAGAGGAAATGAAGCTCAAATCATCTACTTCTTCAAGTCCAAGAGAGTTTGCAGACACATGGAAACTCTGGAGCCTGTTAAGATTCTCCAAATTTGGGACTTTTCCAATAAGATTGTTCTGCGCAAAATAAAGTGTCTCCAAAGTTGAGGCATTGGATAATGACAAGGGAATAGAGCCAACAAATTTGTTGTCTGCCACACTAAAGAAGCTGAGATGTGGAAAATGGGTGAATAAGTCTGAGGAGAGATTCCCTTCAAACTGGTTACTTCCCAAATCAAGAAACTCCATGGAGGAAAGGTTGAAAATAGATTGAGGAAGGGTGTGTAAGCTATTATTACCTATGGCAAATCCTGTGAGATTTTTAAGCTGGCCAAGCGTATAGGGGATTTTTCCGCTTAGACGATTTCTTGTAATAGACAACGTGACAAGTGATGTCAAGTTTCCAACTGAATCAGGAATATTGCCTATTAGATTGTTAACAGAAACTATCAGTACCTGAAGTTTCGTCAACGAGCCAATCTGTAAAGGAATATTTCCTGTCAAATCGTTGTTATCCAAGTTGATGGTGATGAGATTGCGACAGCTTGTTATGTTGGCAGGAATTTCTCCCACCACAGAATTATCCTTCAGGACCAAAGTTTGCAGTCTGCGCAAACGACCAACTTCAGGGGGGATCTCCATGGTGAATCTGTTGTTTTGGAGATAAACTTGGACAAGGAAACTTAGATTTCCAATGTGAGGAGATATGGAACCGGCCAAATTATGTGATCGTAGGTCGAGCACAGTGACCCTTTGGTGCCTCCTACCGCATGTAACACCAATCCACTGACAGAAATGGGTGGAGGTATTCCATGAGCTCAGTACCCCAAGAGGATCTTCGGTGATTCTATCCTTGAAATGGAGCAAGGCTATGCGATCTGACTCGTTGCTGAGAAGTGAAGAAGAGGCTGGGTTAAAGCAAAAAAGAAGAATAGTGAGGACATAGCAGATGCGAAAAGGGGAAGAGAACAATTCGGTACCCATATGGTAATCGGAGTTAAGCACAAAGTTGATACTGAATGTGCAACATAGAGACATGTATATATAACTCTATCAACAATTATATGATATATGAAAAATCCTATGACTGAGTCCAATACTATATGGTTCACATAACAATCAACATCACTAGATTCTGCATAATCAGCACAATCAATTCTAGAATTCATACAAGGAAATCTTCGAGTGCTGCAACTCACCGATAACAAATCATCCTAAAGTGTGTCAAACTTTATACTTTGAATCGACTAATAAAATACTGTTGTGTGGCGGCTTTTCATGTCAGGCCTATATACTATGATCTAAGCATAACTTATTCGGTCATAGTCATGGTTTTGAATGAGGTTTCCCAGTGAAGTCACGAAGTAGTTGAAGTGTTTCAGTATGAAAATACGAGTTGACTTACTAATAAGACATTGAATGTGGATGGATTTTGACTAACAACAAGAGCACCACCCAGTTTCACTCTCCTGGAATCTCTCAAGTGTTCATGCCCCAAATGAGACCTCAAGAATCTAGTCTGCTGTTAAATATAGAAATCAAGTCTCTAACCTAATTTATCATTGTTGTTTCTACTCAATGTTCAATTACTACCATTCTCAGTGCAAAATCATTAAAATGATAGAGAACACACGATTAAGCATATAAATTTTATACAACCAGAAGATTAAGGAAAAGAACACAAATGAAACATACTATCAACAACAACCATTAAGCTTGATGGGAAATGTTGGCAATTTGACCAAAAACCCTAGGATTCCTGGAGCTCACCGAAGCCAAGGATTGACCAGGACGTGATTGGATCTTCAGACCGAGAAATTGGGGCAAAGCAGCCAATCTCCAGCTGCTGGAGACAGCAAAACTAGTCATGAGCAATGCCATTGTCAGCCATGAGACGGAGAAGAACCAAGAAATGGGTGTTCTGTTCTGTGTCTGATGCAAAAGAGAGGGAAAATCAAAGGCTTGCATCAGTTCATTACATCCTTTAAAATTAATCATATAGTTTTGAGCGTTGCGGTAAAAGACGTTATGCGCTGGTCGGGCGGAAAGGGTTTCCTAGAAATTAATTAAAGATCTGCCGTGATTAATTAAAAAATAAATCAAATTAAAAAATTAATTGGGGGCAATCAGACAAGTTATGAATTTTTATGGTTTTGAATTAAGAAATAAACGAGTCAAGGTTTTCATACATCATTTAAACTCTTTGAAATTAGTCTTTAAGGGCATATGATATTTTTCATAAACTAAAAATAAAAATGCAGATATATGCTTTGTATCTACCATATTTGGTACATATTTGCTTTGTAGTAACAATACAGATACATGCATACATTCTTGCTGAAACATAAGATCATCTGAAATAATGTGCACAAGTTTATTCTAAGAGGAAGCACAAACATAGGAGAACAAAATCCTACAAAACAATGCACACTATATACTGACTTATCTTCTATTATAATGAACAATCTTCTTGTATCTGCCATGATGCCTGAGAGTTAGTTTCTCCCTCTTCAGAACACCTAAAGGTTGAGTTTTTGGATTGATTCGACTTTTCACAAATGCATCCATGTTGATCAGGACTCAGTGGCTGCATTCCTTGGCACCTGAAATTAAAAAATGAGGCTTTTGTTTGTTTATAAACCAAATTATGCATTACTTTTTACTATACCTGCCAATGATCGTCAATGGCAGATTGGGTGGCCTGCCTTCCATTACTGGCAAGATTGTTCCGAATAAGAATCAACTTTGCTACTGCATCATTGATGTCCATTCTTTCTCTTGCTGCTTCCTCTGAACAGCCAAGTCCTATTTCAAAAATCAAAACCAGTGATTCAATGATCTGTTGATTTCTTTCGTTGCTGCTCTCACTCTCATCGCCTTCTGTTTCTTCAAGAAGCACTGGGTCTGCAACATCCTCAACTTGCTCGGACAAAGCTGCCTTCACATAGTTGTGAAGGTTTAGGCTGTCATTGAACATGTCATCGGTAGGCCTTTTCCCAGAAAACATCTCGAGTAGAAGTATGCCATAGCTATACACATCACCCTCAGTTGACACTTGACTTCCCATGCCATACTCTACATCAATACAAAAACTATGAATTACACTCCAAGGTCTCCAAAATATTTCCACTGTACAAAAGAATAAAACCCATTTCTACCAATTTCTCATGGCATGAACTCAGAAGCAAAACTTCAGCAATGTCACACAATATGATAATTAATAGGACAAAGAATGCATGTGTATTACCTGGAGCAGCATAACCTATAGTTCCTCTTATTGGGAGGGAGCTTGATTGATCTGTAGAAGTGCTACTGGTGTCATCAGGGAGGAATTTAAGGAGGCCAAAGTCACCAACTTGTGCTGTCATTTCCTCATCTAAAAGAACATTGCTAGGCTTGAGGTCACAATGAACAATGGGTGTTTGACGATTCTGATGATGTAGATAATCTATTGCGCCAGCTACATCAATGCCAATGGTCAGTCTTTGAAGAAGATTCAATTTTCTTGCAGTTTCATTTGATTCTTGACAAGGGTGCAGCCACTCCTCTAAGGTCCCATTCACCATGAACTCGTAGACCAAGGCCTTGAAATCATCTCCATGAACATCAATGCTTGAACAAGCCGTTATGACCTTAAGCAGGTTACGGTGCCTTATACTCTTCAGTGCCTCGCACTCTGCAATGAAACTTCTGAAAGCTCCTCGTCTTTCAAGGTTGAACACCTTAACTGCAACAACTCGCCCTTCGTCTAGAGTTCCTTTATACACAGAACTAAAACCACCAGAGCCAATCAGATTAGATGAAGAGAACCCATCGGTAGCCTTAAAGAGAGCTCGATATGACACCTGAAATAGAGAGTTCTCTGAATTGCTTGATGCTATTTTATCACTTCTCTTTCTGAACCAAAAGAGGAGTGAAGAAGCTGTCACCACAACTGTTCCAAGAAATGCAAAAACGGAAGAGATGATGATTCTCTTCATATGCCCAAGTATGCCATTCTTAGTCGACATGCTGAAGCTACATGCCGGAAGATGAAGCTCTGGAACTCCCCCACAAAGTTTACTGTTTCCCTCAACTGAAATTGCACTTGCATTCTTGAAGACACCCTCTACTGGTACCAGACCAACAAAATTATTGAACGAAAGATTCATATACTTGAGGAAGACAAAATCCTCTAGAAACTTTGGAACTTCACCCGAAAAATTGTTGTCAGACAGGTCTAAATAACTCAAACCTTTTAGAGAGCTAAAAGTTGAAGGAATAATGTCATGAAAAGTGTTTTCCTTCATGTCTAATGCTTCCAAACTTACACACCCTCCAAGAGTACTAGGAATTTCACCCCACAACCTATTTCTGGCAACATAAAATCCACTAAGACTATGAAGATTTCCAACCTCAACTGGTAGAGACCCAGTTAGTTGGTTTTGGGACAGATCAAGGGCTATTGCTAAGGATGAGATATTGAAGATTCGCAAGGGTATGTTACCACTGATATTGTTGTCAGCAATACTCAGTACTAGCAATTTTGTGCAGTTTCCTAAACCTGGTGGGATGGTACCTTGAAGATTGTTACTTTTCAAGTATAATTCAGTCAAGTGCTCCAAATTTGAAATGGAAGATGGGATGCTTCCTGTAATCTCATTTTCCCCTAGAAACAATATACGTAACTGTCGAAGATTCCCAATTCCTTCAGGAATGCTACCAGAGAGACGATTTCCTGTCATTGCCAAAACCTGCAAGTTGATGAGGTTACTGATGCCAGATGGGATTCTTCCAACAATTTGATTATCTTGTATTCCAAAATATGTTAGCTTTGTTGACAAGTTGCTGATTGATTCAGGTAAGACACCTCCAAAATGGTTCTCTATGATGTATATTTCCGACAAACTAGTGGCATTGGTGAGAGAGGAAAGGAAGCCCAAATCATCTACTTCCCCAAGTCCAAGAAGGTTTCCAGATAAACCAATCTTTTCGAGCTTGTAAAGTTTCTCTAAATTTGGAACTTTTCCAATAAGATTGTTCTGCACAAAATAAAGTGCCTCCATAGCCGAGGCATTGGGCACTGACAAGGGAATAGAGCCAACAAATTGGTTGTCAGCAACACTAAAGAAGCTGAGATGTGGAAAATGGGTGAACAAGTCTGTGGGGAGATTCCCTTTGAACTGGTTACTTCCCAAATCAAGAATCTCCAAAGAGGAGAGGTTGAAAATAGACGGGGGAAGGGTGTGTAAGCTATTATTACCTACGGAAAATGAGGAGAGATTTTTCAGCAGGCCAAGCGTATAGGGGATATTCCCACTGAGACGATTACTTGTAAGTCTTAACTGAACAAGTGATGACAAGTTTCCAACAGAATCAGGGATATTGCCTATGAGATTGTTAGCACGAGCAAATAGTACCTCGAGTTTCAGCAACGAGCCAATCTCGGGTGGAATGTTTCCTGACAACATGTTATTATCCAAGTTGATGGTGATGAGATTGCGACAACTTGTTAAGTTGGCAGGAATTTCTCCCACCAGAGAATTATACTCCAGGACCAAAGTTTGCAGTCTGCGCAACCGACCAATTTCAGGGGGAATCTCCTTGGTGAATATGTTGTTTTGGAGATAAACTTGTATGAGGAAGCTTAAATTTCCAATGTATGGAGATATGGAACCGGCCAGATTATGTGACTGTAGGTCAAGTATAGTGACCCTTTGGTGCCTCCTACCACATGTAACACCAACCCACTGACAGAAATGGGTGGAGGTATTCCATGAGCTCAGTGCCCCAAGAGGGTCTTGGGTGATTCTATCCTTAAACTGGAGCAAGGCTATGTAATCAGTCTTGTTGCTGAGAAGTGTAGAAGAGGCTAAGTTAAAGCAAAAAAGAAGTATTGTAAGGACGTAGCAAATGCAAAAAGGGGAAGTGAACAATTTGATAGCCATATGATAGTCAGAACTAAACACAAAGTTGATACTGAGTGTGTAACATAGACATCTATATATAATTCGAACAACAATTATAGGGTATAAGAAAACCCCTATGACTGTGTCCAATAATGTATGGTTCACATAACAATCAACATCACTCGAGTATGTATAATATGCACAACCAACTCTAGAAATTATATAAGGAAATCTTACTGATTATAAATCCTCACCAGCTCTAGTACTGTAGAAACGTGCAGAGTTCATGAGGCGTGTCAAAGTTTAAATTTAGAATCAATTTACAAAATACTGGTGTAGGGCGGCTTTAAAGTCAGGTCTATATACTATGACCTAAGCATAATTTGTTTGGTCATAGTCATGGTTTTGAATGAGGTTTCTTAATGAAGTCACAAAATGGTTGAATGATTGTTTCAGTATAATTTTTTTTAGTTGACGTACTAATAAGACATTGAATGTGGATGCATTTTGTTACCTTTACAAGCGTGGTTTGGTGGGGGGCATGGAGAAGTAAATCTTCTTCCCACCTTTGACTAACAGCAGGGTTGTGGGGAAGCTTATGGTTCCGTATTGGGTTAGCAGTACAATGTTGAGCTTATGGTTCCGTATTGGGTTAGCAATACAATGTTGAGCACATCTGATTTCCACATAGCATCAGTCTCAGCAGGAACAGAACTGCATAAGTTTGAAAGGATGATGGGAAAATGTTATTTGAACTGTTACCCTATAAGGAATGGAATGGAACTGCATAAGTTTCACATTGTTGGGCGCGATTAAGCATATAAAATTATACAGCCACAAGATCAAAAGCAGGAAAAATAGTAGGTGTGAAACATACTATCAATAGCAACACCCTGAGCTTGACAAGAAATGTTGACACTTCGACCAAAAGCCCTAGAATTCTTCAAGCTCGCCGAAGCCAAGGATCAACCGGGCCGTGATTGGAGAAGGAATTGGGGTAAGCAAATTATAATGCACGGTATATAACAATATGCTGACAGAGCAAAACATGGTGCTTAGAGGATTGAGAGAGCAAGACATTATTCCTCCTTTTTCAATATTCAGTGAAGTATGCTCATAATTTCAGGATTGATGTTCATGGTTCACATGAATAGTAGACATATAGGGATGGAAATGGGGAGGAAATACTGCTTTCTTTAGTTTTATTGATATTGTATGTTTCCTGGGAACAGGTCATATTCAAATCACAAGCACATATGAGAAGAGATTGCTACAAATATTCAGTTTCGAATTTCAATCGAGAAAGAGAAATACATATGCATAATATACATCACTTCATCGTTGAACTATAGTTCCCATATTTTATGAAAATACAAGTCCAACACAACAGCAATCAATTTGATTGGACAAAATTTACCTGTGAATCTATAATTGGATAAAAAGGGGAGACCTAGTCAAGTCAATGATTTCTGGACATGTTCCAAAAACTCTTGGCTTCTTACTGCAGTCAGGAGATGGAGTAAACAGATCAATGATCTCCACTTCTCGACTGCTACTTGAATGATCATCTTTATAAGAAGCTGTTGTAGTTGTTTTATCAGATGACTTTGTTGCCCTTTCTGGGGATTCAATAAAACCTTGTGGGTGCGCAAAATCTTTTTCTGCAGAGCCACTTAACCGGCTCTTGCTATAGTCTTCAGAGCATACAGTTGCATTTGACATCCCTGAAGCAATTGAAGATGATTGTTTTGCCTGGGAGTCGAGAAATAAAACCGGTGATGCAATAACCTTTTCATTTTCCATGCCAAATGCTGACGTTTCATTTCTTGTACTATCTTCATAGCACTCTAGAGAATCATCTGAGTCATGTTCAAGTTCTCCTAGAGAGTAGCACGGGAGTTCATCCATGGGACAGATTTTGACCTTCATGTGCTCTGGCAGGCTCGGGCACCCAGCTGAATGGTTTTTGTATTTTGTAGAGAAATAGTTCACTGTGATGTTCAGGCTAACCTCATACAGGTATATAACATATGAGCAAGCAGCAACAGATGATAATACATAGTGTTGTGAAAGCAAAATTGTGATAATGTATTGAATTGTTGTACATACTTGTTCCAAGTTGGCAATGAGAGCATAGTGTAGGCCAATTTAATCTTATTGGGTAATCCGGAAAGGGATTTAAAACTTGCAGCTGCCTGCCTTACAGCCAGAGATTCTGTTGGGTGCTGCCACGCCCACTCGAACTGCGAAATTTGCACGCTGATATCAGTTTAGTAGCAATAAACACTGCATAATAAGGCGATAAATGAAATAAAATGACCTTGAGTGCAGAAACATTAGTTGGGAAACCATATATGCATAAAGTCATTTCCCAAGGGCGCTTGGTCTTGGTTCTTCCCGCACCACTGCCAATTTCGCCATTATGCTGCCTAATTCGACGCAGAGGATTGACCGTAAATCTGGAATTCAAAAGACATACATATATATCACCCCTTTTCAAATGGGTATCGATTGACATATTATCACTAAAATAAGTAGGAGGAATGAAACCACAGTCCTGAGAGAAAGAGAAAGATGGAATACCCAATGTAAGTGTGACCTTTGAAACGAGGATTGAGCGACGTTAGTAGGTAGCAAGCAAAGAATCCATTTTCTCCTCCATCTTCTCCAACACCCTCAGATTCATCTGCTTTCCATTCCATTAGGGTTTGAGCGATCGGATCTTCTCCTTTCTCTCGCTCTGTATAGCCCTTGTGTTGTGCTCTCTACACTCTCTCGCTCCACCCAATATAGTTTCACTCTAACAACTTGACTGATCTGGGGACGAGTTATGTAGACGAAGAGCATGAGATAATTGAGATTGGAAGTGTTGAAGCATGTTACCAGTCGTTTATTTAAAGGCTAATGGGCCTACTCAAGCCCACTTCAAAGCACATACTAAAAATATATTCCTCAAAACACAGAAAATTAAAAAGAAATACAAAAAATTTGATGACAGACTTCGACACAATTCTCTTGGGAGTTGGGAGAAACCAAACCATACATAAAATTCAATTTATCAGACAATGAAACATGCATCACAGTTTAATGTACCGCAATAAATCTCTAATACATCTCAATAAATGCATCATTAGCTATTGTAAAATTTCAATTTGTGTAAGCATTTTTAAGAGGGTTAGGCACATTACTTTTATCAGCAAAAGAAAATTTTATTGATGAAACCTGCTAACCATTCCAAGAAGGAAACAAGCTGGCCAAGTACAACAATAAAATAGAAAGAAACAGAAGAGAAAAAAGAAAAAAGAAGGGATACATAAGAAAAAGGAGAAGGAGCAAAAAGATAAACCCTGAGAGCTTAACACCTAGGATCTAGCTTGGTCAGATTTGCAGCCTCAATTTCTTCAAAAGTCTGACTCATTTCCAAATCTGTCACAGTACTTGTAAAGCCTAAAAATTGACAAACATCCCAACCTTTAATCGCTCTGTTTCGAGAGTTGCGTTGAGTTGAGAAATTGCAAATCTTAGGCGAGCGATGGTGAGAGGAATTAATAGTTGACTCATTGACTAGACACATGAAACAACACT
Source organism: Geranium rotundifolium (assembly GCA_963920655.1). Classification (NCBI taxonomy): domain Eukaryota; kingdom Viridiplantae; phylum Streptophyta; class Magnoliopsida; order Geraniales; family Geraniaceae; genus Geranium; species Geranium rotundifolium. Next base: position 3,239,052 of record OY987317.1, on the reverse strand, counting down.
TTTTTGTCCCTTGATCCAATGCATATGGGCAGACACGTGCAAAAGGACAAAGAACTGAAACCCATCCTTCATCCCAATTACTAGTACTAGGTGGATATGCAAAAATATTTTGCAGTGATAGTCAAAGGGAAATCAATGGGAATTGCACAAATAACTAATAAAAAATCGAAGGAAAGAAGCATGTCAACATGCTAACAAATCCAACTTGATTACTGGGAAAGTAAATGAAATTATCAGGGTTTGGGATTTAGACCTAAAACTATCTTTTTGTAGTTGAATTCATGTAATTTTATGCATTTTTTATCCATTTGGTTTTACATGTGTGCACAAACTAAAATGCATGTCAAATTCTATAAACTAGACAACTGGAAGCTTAGCTCCTCATTTTTTTAAATACACTATATGGTTTGGATGCCATTAAAACATCACTATTCACTAATCACTAACCCTTTGGTCATTTTGATTTTGTAATTTTACATTAAGTAGTTTCGAGCAATTTTATATAAATTTCATAAGTGAAAAGCTGCAATATTTCAACCAAATATATGAGGTTAGTAATACTTTAAACGTTCAGACTGAACTCCACTTTCAACTACAAACATACAATTGCGTTTAGATCTCCCAACACAATCCCATCACCACAAGAGTGACCCCTTATCTTTTTACCATTTTTTATATCTTTCCATGAAATTTCCAGTCTCCATCTTTCTTCTTCTCTTCTATCAGCCAAAACCAATATTATGTACTCGCCAACCACCATCAAACTACCTCCACCCCGAGTTTCCGACCCATCAACTTTATTCCAATTTTCAACATCCTCATAACTCAAATCTTAAACTCTAAAAAAAATATATCATGTTTCTATTGTTATTATTGCCATGATTATTTTAGCTTGCTATTGCAATTCTTTGTTCTTTACCTTGATAAGCGTCTTGTTATGGAATGAAATAGCAAACACCCGATAATTCAAATTGAAGAAGACAAACATGATAAACTGTAGAAAGCTAAGATCTTGTAAAAGTAATTAATCTAAGGAAATAAACTAAGAAATACTACAGTGCTTGGCATTACTGAATTATATCAGCATTGCATATAAATGAAAATCATCATCAGAACCCAAAACCCATCTCTAAAATGATAAACAACAATAAACCCTAAAACCAAATGATGAAAAGATCGAGCTGGAAAATTGAATTGGGCAGAACGAACAGTGCATGCTAAAAGCAAAAGAAAATTCAACAAAACCCACTAATTTACTATCGAACTCAAAACAAAATTCAAATCTTCCAACTTCAATTACTGAAACGAACGCAGAGAATAAACAATCGATGAAAAAAGAGTACCTCAATGTTAAGGAGAAGCTCGGTGCGTCGATCTGATTTCAGGCGTTCGCGAATCGTCCAATCCAGTTTTCTCTCTTTTTTAAAAGATTTTTTTCAAAAACCAATCACACAGAGAGAGACCTATTTAATCCGGATGAAAGGAACTGCCCGTAGCTAAATTGTTTGTAGAATCGGTAATGGTCATTATTATATATATATATTAAACAAACAGATAGAATATATATTATAATAGGATAGGAAGACAGGAACCACACAATAAAGGTTTGAACAAAATAGATGAAGTTGACAAGGAAAGATAGTAATATGTGTTGTGAGAAATAAGTTACAGCAAGCAAGAAGACAAAAAAAAAGAAACAGAGAACAAGATAGGCTAAAAGACAAAAAAAGAAAAAAGAAAAGTAAAACAAAAGCAAGAAGTGACGTGTGGAGGCAAAGTGTGTGGTGAGTAAAAAGAAAAGGCAGAAAGATAATAAGAGAGAGTAGAAGGATGATAAATCGCAGAACAAGATAGGTTATGAGACAAATGGACACAACCTGGTAGAGATCTGGTCCGAAGCTTGGGCGTTGATGCTGCTACGGCGGCTTGGCAGTGAGGACAGAGGCTCCGGCAGACTGGTGCGCTGGCTCCGGAGGACAGATCCGGTGGACTGCTGCGAGTAGGTTTGCGTAACGGGACCGGGAGATCGTCGTCGGCTCCGGCGGTAAGCGGTGTGAGACGTGGGTTGGGCAGAGAAGGCGTTGGCAGACTGGTGTGGTTGGATGATGGGTCGCCGTCGGTGGTTGAGAGGTAAGACAGAGGCTATGCTATGCTCTGTTTTTAGATTCAAAAACAGAGAAGGCTGTGGTTTTTTTTTTTTTTTTTTTTTTTTAATTTTATAATTATGCTCTGTTTTTGAGTAAGAATGAAGAAGAAGAGAACATGTGAGAGGGCGATTAGAAAAGAAATTGGGATTGGAATTAGATGAGCTCTGATACCATGATATTTTAAGTAAATTGCGTAATTTTCTATTTCTCATTATAGAGGTATATATACAGATACAATCATTATTCTCTTATACAAAACGTATAGTAATAAATATAGCATAACGTCAATATGGTAATAAAATCAGTAATTAATATAATAAATATATGAAACGGCAAGAATATCTAACAGTCCAATCCAGTTTTCTCTCTCTTTTTTAAAAGATTTTTTTCAAAAACCAATCACACAGAGAGAGACCTATTTAATCCGGTTTAAACCGCCTAAAATTTGGTCAGCCAATTTAAACGGCCCAATTTGATAAAATCAGGTCTGTTTTGAAAATCAATAATCTAAAAGCCATCTAGGCAGATTTCTGAAACATTAACGGAACAAAATGTGTCATATTTTGTAAAATGTGACATGTTGTTTGTTAATAGAAAAATTACGTTAAATTGTTTCAATTTTTTTACAAATGTGTAACTTTTATAAAAATGACGAGTGAGCGATTTTTTCATAACATAATTATAAAAAATAATTTAACTAAAAAATAAATTACAAAATTCGATTACAAATTTTAGTTAGTATATAAAATAGAAAAGCTTCTAAAAATATTTATTTTTTAAAAAAATGATTCTTAATTTTAAGGGCAATTTTATCATTTTATATAATAAACACACACCTTGCAAAAAAAATAGAAACAACGATCATATTTTTCTTATTAATATACAACCAGACACATTTTTACAAAAATGTCATACAATATAACACTTTTTTTGCAATTTTCCCAATGTTAATAAACGCTTTGAAAACATGAATATACTGAGTTCAAGTTGAACACGTTTTCGAACCAAGCCTCAACAAAATTAAGTTTGACTCGATTTTTTTTCCAAATATATCGTGGGTTCATTGTTATTAACAATGATTCTCTCTACTCTACCCAATTTGTGTAAATGATCGACACTATTAAAGTCGCGAGTCGGGTAACACATTGAAGTCTAGCAGGTGAATCGTAATCCTTTGGTTTGACAAAACCACGTCTGTGTTTGATACACAACTCTTATATCACGACAAAACTCGATCAACCTAAGAAATCAATACGATAATCATCAATACGGCATGATAACTAAAACCAAGAATCTTTTCTATGGAATATGAAAAAGAATTACCCCAATGGCTTTCTTCATATCCCATTAGTCATATCAAAACAACAATATGAAACAGACATTATAAGCAAACTGAATAGAGTAATAGTTTCTTGACAATCTGGCATTGCACCATCAAGCTTGTTGGTTTGGTGTCCTAAGTACCTGAATGTACATATCTGTGTTATGAGGAGTTATAGGTAAAAAACATGAAACAAATGAGTTAAAAACCAGATGGTGATCCATAAGTCTCTTCAAGACAAATAAATCATAGGCATATCAAAACTCAAACAAGTTGCAAGCAATCAGTGTCAACGACCATGTTCATCAAAACTATCGAGACAGTCAATCTTGATCTTTCCCTTCCAAAGTAATATGGGGGTTTGATTTCCCTAATCCGGTGCACGAAACTGATACAGAACAGATTGCAGAAATAAACTCATTACTCTGTATGACTGTATGTATTTTCTTTGAAGTAACAGCATGGATATATGTATATATTCGAGGCGAAACATAACATCATCTAAAATAATGTGCACATGTTTATTAAAAAAGTAACACAAAAATATGAGAACCAGGCATAATCTACAATAACAATTACAGTGCACAATATACCAACTTGACTGATGTTGCATTGAATCGGGTTTTGGCTCCATGTTAGTTAGGACTCCATGGCCGCATTCCTTTGCACCTGAAATTAAAAATGAGGTTTTTGTTTGTTCATGAGTTAAATTATGCTCAGTGACGTTGTTCAACTGTTATGAAACAATTTGATGTAAAACATGGGGTTTTCACGTTTTACCATACCTCATGTTGATCATTGATAGCGGGTTGCGTGGCTCGCCTTCCATTACTGGCAAGGTTGTTCCGAATCAGAACCAACTTTGCTGCTGCATCACTGATGTCCATTCTTTCTCTTGTTGATTCCTCTGAACAGCCAAGCCCTACTTCAAAAATCAAAACCAGTGACTCGATGATTTTTTTATTTCCTCCATTGCCACTCTCAGTCTCATCATCTTCTGTTTCTTGAAAAAGCACTGGATCTGCAACTTCCTCAACTAGCTCAGGCAAAGCTGCCTTTACATAGTTGTGGAGGTTTAGTCTGTCATTGAACATGTCATCGGTAGGCCTTTTCCCAGAAAACATCTCGAGAAGGAGTATGCCATAGCTATACACATCACCCTTGGTTGACACTTGACTTCCTATGCCATACTCTACATGAGTACACACAAACAATGAAATACACTCCAAGGTCTCCACAATATTTTCACTATACAGAATTTCTACGAATTTCTCATGGCATGAACTCAGAAACAAAACTTCAGCAATGCCACAAAATATGACAATTAATAGGATAAAGAATGCAAAAGTGTATTACCTGGAGCAGCATAACCTATAGTTCCTCTTATGGGGAGGGAGCTTGATTGATCTGCAGAAGGTTTGCTGGGGCCATCAGGGAGGAATTTAACGAGGCCAAAGTCACCAACTTGTGCTGTCATTTCCTTATCTAAGAGGACATTGCTAGGCTTGAGGTCACAATGAACAATGGGTGTTTGACGATTCTGATGATGTAGATAATCTATTGCACCGGCTACATCGATGCCAATGGTCAGTCTTTGAAGAAGACTCAACTTTCTTGCAGTTTCATTTGATTCTGGACCGGGATGCAACCACTGCTCCAAGCCCCCATTCACCATGAACTCGTACACCAAGGCCTTGAAATCATCTCCATGAACATCAATGCTTGAACAAGCAGTTATGACCTTAAGTAGGTTGAGGTGCCTGATACTCTTCAGTGCCTCACACTCTGCAATGAAACTTTTGAAAGCTCCTCGTCTTTCGAGGTTGAACACCTTAACTGCAACAACTCTCCCTTCATCTAGAGTTCCTTTATACACAGAACTAAAACCACCAGAGCCAACCAGATTGGATGAAGAGAATCCATCGGTAGCCTTAAAGAGAGCTCGATATGACACCTGAAATAGCGAGTTTTCTGAAAAGCTTGATGTTATCTTATCACTTCTCTTTCTAAACCAGAAGAGGAGTGAAGAAGCCGTCACCACAACCACTCCAAGAAATGCAAATACAGAAGAGATGATGATTCTCTTCACATGCCCAGATATGTTATTCTTAACTGACCTGCTGAAGCTACATGCTGAAAGATGCAGCTCTGAAATCCCCCCACAAAGCTCATTGTTTCCCTCAACTGAAACTGCACTTGTATTCTTGAAGACACCCTCTACTGGTACCATCCCAGCAAAATTATTGAACGAAAGATTCAAATACTTGAGGAAGACAAAATCCTCTAGAAACTTTGGAACTTCACCCGAAAAATTGTTGTCAGACAGGTCTAAATAACTCAAACCTTTTAGAGAGCTAAAAGTTGAAGGAATAGTGCCATGAAAAGTGTTTCCCTTCATGTCTAATGCTTCCAAACTTACACACCCTCCAAGAGTACTAGGAATTTCACCCCACAACCTATTTCTGGCAACATAAAATCCACCAAGACTATGTAGGTTTCCAACCTCAACTGGTAGAGCCCCAGTTAGTTGGTTTTGGGACAAATCAAGGGCTATTGCTAAGGATGTGATATTGAAAATTTGTAAGGGTATGTTACCGCTGATATTGTTATCAGCAATACTCAGTACTAGCAGTTTTGTGCAGTTCCCTAAACCCGGTGGGATGGTACCTCGAAGATTGTTTCTTCTCAAGTTTAATTCAGTCAAGTGCTCCAAATTTGAAATGGAAGATGGGACGCTTCCGGTAAACTCATTTTCCCCAAGAAACAATATACTCAACTGTCGAAGATTCCCAATCCCTTCAGGAATGCTACCAAAGAGACGATTTCCTGTCATTGCCAGAACCTGCAAGTTTATGAGGTTACTGATGCCAGATGGGATTCTTCCAACAATTTGATTATCTTGTATTCCGAAATATGATAGCTCTGTTGACAAGTTGCTGATCGATTCAGGTAAAACGCCTCCAAAATTGTTTTTAATGATTGCAAGTTGCAACAAATTAGTGGCATTGGTGAGAGAGGAAAGGAAGCTCAAATCATCTACTTCTCCGAGTCCAAGAGAGTTTGCAGATACACCAAACTTTTGGAGCTTGTTAAGGGTCTCCAAATTTGGGACTTTTCCAATAAGATAGTTCTGCACAAAAAAAAGTGTCTCTAGGGTCGAGGCATTGGACACTGACAAGGGAATAGAGCCAACAAATTGGTTGTCAGCAACACTAAAGAAGCTGAGATGTGGAAAATGGGTGAATAAGTCTGTGGGAAGATTCCCTTTGAACTGGTTACTTCCCAAGTCAAGAATCTCCAAAGAGGAGAGGTTGAAAATAGACGGGGGAAGGGTGTGTAAGCTATTATTACCTACGGAAAATGCTGTGAGATTTTTCAGCTGGCCAAGCGTATAGGGGATATTCCCACTAAGACGATTTCTTGTAAGTCTTAACTGGACAAGTGATGACAAGTTTCCAATAGAATCAGGAATATTGCCCATGAGATTGTTAGCACGAGCAAATAGTACCTGAAGTTTCAGCAACGAGCCAATCTCGGGTGGAATTTTCCCTGACAATTTGTTGTAATCTAAGTTGATGGTGATGAGATTGCGACAACTTGTTAAGTTGGCAGGAATTTCTCCCACTAGGGAATTATACTGCAGGACCAAAGTTTGCAGTCTGCGCAAGCGACCAACTTCTGGGGGAATCACCTCAGTGAATGTGTTGTGTTGAAGATACACTTGTATGAGGAAACTTAAATTTCCAATGTACGGAGAGATGGAACCGGTCAGCTTACGTGATTGTAAGTCAAGGACAGTGACCCTTCGGTTCCTCCTACTGCATGTAACACCAGTCCACTGACAGAAATGAGTGGAGCTGTTCCATGAACTCAGTACCCCGAGAGGGTCTTCCGTGATTCTATCCTTGAGGTGTAGCAAGGCAATGCGATCAGTCTCGTTGCTGAGAAATGCAGAAGTGGCTGAGTCAAAGCAAAAAGGAAGAACTGCAAGGACATAGCATATGTCGAAAAGGGAGCAGAACAATCTGAAAGCCATAGGGTAATCAGAATTAAGCATAAAACTGAGAGACAAGTAGTTGCAACTTAATGTATAGCACAGACATCAATATATAAACTAAGTCATAATCAGGTTTAAACAATTGTTTTAGCCAACAACAGTTTATGTATGATATATGAAACATCCTATGACTTGGTCAATATTAACATCACTGATTTTTGCATAAAATGCATTGTCAACTCTTGAATTTGAATCAACTTATAGAATACCAGTGTGGTGGATTTTCAGTCAGATCTAAATGCTATGACCTAAGCACAATTGACTGGTCATAGTACTGGTTTTGAATGAGTTAGTTAAGTCACAATATAGTTAAATGATTGTTTCAGTACGAAAATCAAAACACTGGTGTCGATGTCAATGTCAACGTCAACTATTGAACTAAGACCACTTCTTTTTGTTTTGTTTATGATTCTGTCTAATCTGAATGAACTAAGTTTGAACAATTGTGCAAATGACAACATATTATACCAAATGGCTTTCTTCATGGCATTTACCATTCAAAATAGAATTCCATTAGTCATATTTCATCAGCAGCAACCAGCTTGCATAACAGCAATATGAAACAAAACATCATTTGACAAAGCAATACTATAGTTTAAATATGGAAAAATCAACATACTATAGTTTATTGACAATCTGACATTGCATCATCAAGGTTATTGGCTTGGTGTCATGGGTACCTGAGGTTACATAATTCGGTTAGAAGGAACAATAGGTCAAAAACTTGAAACAAATGAGTTAAAAATCAGATAGGGCTTCATTAGTTACCTGCTGATGACTAGTTCTTTGAGCTCTTATTCTACGCTCTCCGTTATCAACAAGCTTGTCCCTGATCAGAACCAACTTTCTTGCTGCATCACTGATGTTCATCCTCTCTCCTGGTAATTCTTCTGAACAAGCGATTCCAATCCAAAAAATCAGAACCAAAGATTCGATAACCTTCGGATTTCTCTCAGAGCTACTCTGAGTCTCATCTTCTTTCCTTCTGTCAACAAGCATCGGTTCTGCAATTTCTGCAACATGATCAGCCAAAGCACTCTTCACATAGTTGTGAAGGTTCAGGTTGTCATCAAACATTTGATCAGTAGGTTTCTTCCCAGAGAACATCTCGAGTAGAAGGATACCATAGCTATACACATCATCATTTGTGGAGACCTCACTTCCCATGCCATACTCTACATTTTTATTTGATGAAGAAACAGATTGAACTCAAAGAAATAGAATGTCCAAATCAATATCATGTGACATAATGAGTGAAGCAAAAAAGGAATTAACTGGAGCAGCATAACCAATTGTTCCTCTTGTTCCAGCCGACCTTGGTTGCTCTGTACTTTTGTTGCTGGTCTCCTCCAAAAGAAACTTCACCAACCCAAAATCCCCAACTTTTGCTATCATTTCATCATCTAGAAGAACATTACTTGGCTTGAGGTCACAGTGAACTATTGGTGCCTGACATTGTTGATGATGTAGATAAGTTAGAGCGCAAGCTACATCAATAGCAATATTTAGTCTCCGGATAAGATTCAACATTTCTAGGCTCCCATTAACCATAAACTTGTAAACAAGCGCCTTGAAATCATTGCCATGTACATCAATGCTCGAATACGCTGTTATTACCTTAAGCAGGTTTCGATGTCTGATGCTTCTCATTGCCTCACACTCAGCCATAAAACTCTTTAAACCAGCTTGTCGTTGAAGGTTGAAAACCTTAACTGCCACAATTCGCTCTTCATCTAGAATTCCTTTATGCACAGAACTAAAACTACCAACGCCAATCAAATTAGACGAAGAGAACCCATCAGCAGCTTTGAGAAGAGCTCGATAAGACACCTGCAATAGCGAGTTCTTCAAAGAGGTTGATACAATCTTATCAGTTCTCTTTCTTAACCAAAAAAAGAGTAAAGAAGAACCCATCACAACTGCTCCGATAAATCCAAAAACAGTAGAGATAACGGTTTTCAACTTATGACTCAATCCCTTACTATTGACAATCTTGCATCCTGGGAGATGAAATTCATGGAATTCCTCCACACAACTCAGCATTTCCCTCTACTGAAGTTCCACTCACATTCTTGAAGGCACCTTCTGTCGGCACCATACCAACCAGATGATTGAAAGAAATGTTCAGAGTTCTTAGAAAAACCAAATTCGCTAGAAACTTGATAATTTTTACCAGACAAATTATTGCGAGAAAGATCTAATTTCTGAAGTCCTTTCAAAAAGATCTAAATTCTGAAGTCCTTTAAAAGAGCTTAAGGATGAAGGAATAGTACCTTGAAAAAAATTATCTTGCATGTTCAACTTCTCTAAACTTATACAACTTCCAACACTACCAAGAATTTCCCCAGATAATCTAGTTCTCGAAGCATCCAGTGTGCCAAGATTTTTCAGGTTTCCAACTTCCACAGGTAAGGCTCCTGTCAAATGATTGGCAGACAAGTCAAGTGCAAGTGCTAAAGATGAAATGTTGAAAAGTTGTGCAGGGATGGTACCACTTATGTTGTTGCTATGAATTACCAGTGCCAACAATTTCGTGCAATTCCCCAAAGTTGGCTGTATGCTACCATGAAGATTGTTGCTATTCACAAGTAAATGTATCAAGTTCTATAAATTTCCAATCCAAGATGGTATATTTCCTTTCAGTTCATTTTCACCTAAATACAGTAGTCTTAGACTTCGTAGGTTAACCATATCTTCAGGAATGCTACCGGAGAGATGGTTATGAGTCATTGACAAAGTTTCCAAACTTTTGAGGTTACCTATGCCAGCAGGAATTGTTCCTGCTATCTGATTTACTTCTATCGCCAGGAGACGAAGCTGACTAGACAAGTTGCCAATGGATTCCGGCAATGCTCCTCCCAAATTGTTATTAGTGATTTGAAGAAACTGTAAACTAGTTGTATTGGTTAGAGATGAAAGGAAGTTCAAGTCATCAGCCGCCCCAAATTCTAAAGAGTTATAGGCCACAGTGAAAACATAAAGCTTCTGGAGCTTGTCCAAGTTTGGAACTTTCCCGGTGAAATTGTTTGTTGGAAGATAAATTGAGTCCAAATTTGAAGCATTGGACAATGAAGGAGGAATAGATCCAACAAAGTGGTTCATACCCGCGCTAAAGAATTCTATATGCGAAAAAGAGATGAACAAGTCTGATGGGAGACTCCCTTGGAGCTTGTTTACTGATACAGCAAAATCCTCCATAAGGGATAGGTTGAAAATGGATGGAGGTATTGTACCCTCTAACATATTTTCAGATACTTCAAAAATTGTAAAATTCTTGAGCTGGCCAAGAGAGTAAGGGATAGTACCACTTAAATGATCCCCGATCAATAAAAGTTGAACCAGGGATGACAAGTTTCCAAATGAAAAGGGGATATTTCCTATGAGATGTTAGAGTTATACCCCAGTCCAATATAAATGTTAGAGTTATGCCCCAGTCCAATATAAATGTTAGAGTTATGCCCCAGTCCAATATATAAGTGATCTACAGATGTAATGTTTTATCATCTTTCCGAATAAATAAATCGGCATATATTACTAATGTGTTGTAGTAATATATCGAATGTAATTTGATCTATGTCATAATGTGTGTAATCACTTATAGTAGAACTGTAGATCAGATGAATTGCATTCGATAAAGTTCCTGATCAGCTAAGCTTCTTTAAGAAGCGATCAGTATGAGACCAACTCCTTGTGATCACGCTCTACTGATCATGGCAAAGTATGTGCCGGAGTTATATCATAGATATCATCATGTCGATGATATTGGACAACCCAATTGTGAGTATGCTGCATAGATCCAGTCATGAGATACTCACATATCGTAGCTTGTCATTATATCCTAAGACCAAGGAGTCTTTGTGTACACTATGTAACGAATACCTAAGTTTGACCTAGTCTAACGTTATCTGTAAAAGGGTAACTATAACGGCTTCGATTGGCTTTGGCATTTATTGCACTAGTGAACTCGAAAGACATCTGAGGAATTTATCACTCATACTTCGGTATGAGAAAGATATCCGGTTAGGCCACTTGATGAGTATGACTGAAGAAATAGCATGGCCATGCAAGTGATACTTTAGTATCAGTTTTCAGTCATCTCAGATATCAAGAAACAGTGATTGATAAATTAGGATGACCGTTCTATGCCTATTGATCAATCTGGATATCGGTTTGATAAATGGACAGTGACATGTACGATAACAGGTTAAGTCGAATAATCGATAATCACGAATATTGGATAATCATAATGTCTTGCTAGAGGCCACTTATGATGGAAAGGGTAAAATGGTAATTTTACCAGTCTGCCAATTATTCGTGAGCCTAGAGGGTCACACGCATTAAGCACAATACATGACAATAATTATGGATGAGAGTTGAGAACAATTCGGTAGTTTTCTGGCCTAAGGTTTTAACCAGACGGTTGAAGAAATCAATTCGAGAAAATTGAGCCGATTTGACTAAACCGAAATTAGAACTCAAGTTAATGGGTTTAATTTGGGTTTTAGTTAAATGGGCTTAAAGCCCATTTAGGGTTTAAGATAAGAGAGGGGTAAAATGCAAATAAGAAGGATTAAAAGGATGGATAATGCAATTTTTATTTTGAAATTCAATTTAATTTCAAATTAAAAATCAAATAATCTATTATTAACTTATCCTTTGAATTTTTCAGCAACCAACTACCCTCTCTCTCTCCCTCAATTGCCGAAAACATTCTCCTCTCTCTACCTCCATTATTGCTCAAGTTTTCTTTCAATTTTCTAGCAAAAAGTTAGAGAGAAAAACCATTTCGGTTGTGTGCTTGTGTGGACTTGATAGAGAGGACATTACGCTTGTGTTCTTGTCGATTACAAGAGGTAAATATCAGATTTTAATTATGTTTATAACATGTTCTAATAGCATTAAGATCCAGTTCTTACGATCACCACGGTTACATATTGTCCGCTGCATGATTTTCAATGTTTGGAACCCGTGGTGATCTCTTTCATAAGATTATTCTCATAAAAAGATAATACCTTGAGTTTGGTCAGTGATCCATGCTCTGCTGGAATTTTCCCGGAAAGGAAGTTGTATCCCATCCTGAGGATGATGAGATCTTGGCAGCTTGATAAGTTGGCAGGAACTTCTCCTACCAGAGAATTGTTACTCGGGATTAAGGTTTGCAGTCTACGTAAGCGGCTTATCTCAAGGGGAATTACCTTGTTGAAACTATTGTTTTAGAGATAAACGTGCACAAGGAAGCTTAAATTCCCAATGTGCGGAGATATAGAACCAGCCAGGTTCTGAGATTGCAGGTCCAGCTTAATGACTCTTTGGTGCCTAGTTCCACATGTAACACCACTCCACTGACAGAAATGGATGGAGCTGTTCCATGACCTCATTGCCTCGAGAGGGTCACTGGTAATTTTGGACTTGAATTCGAGCAAGGCTAACCGATCAGACTCGTTGCTGAGAATTGCAGAATTAACTGAGTGAAAGCACAAGGAAAGAAGAGTTATCTCAAGAACATGGAAGTAGAAGAAGAAAGACGCAGAGAACAGTTTCATAGTCATTTCTGGTAAGAAACAATTATTAAGTTGAAAGACAAGTACTAGTTGCTTGCTGATACTTATTTGATCCTACAAATTATTCTGCACGGGACTTTCAGGATGTCTCTATATATCTGCAACAAATATTCAATACTTTCTTGCACATACAAGCAACACTCAAGTCAAAGTGAACTCTTTGAGAGCATGTCTTGAGATGGCTTTTCTGTACATAACACTTTCAAAGAAGAAAGCAAAAAGGAAAATTAAATACTAGTTAATAATTGAAATATGCAAACAGAACACGTACAGCCAGATTCTGAATTCCAAACAGAACCATTACAGCCTTACTTGTCAATTAACAAGTCGAACATAGTACATTAAAATGACCATGTAAGGTAATAAACAATAGTCAGTATAATTCAAGAAAATGTCAATTGTAGAACAAGCAGTACCAGAATAGTCTTAACATTCTCTAGTAGATTATTCAGTTCCTTCTCTTCTGGGTGCCAATAGCCAGAAAAATGTCTCTCTCCCGGCATTTTATGGTTTGGTCCATTGCAACAGACTTTATAGCATTTTCCATTCAAAGTAGAATTCCATTACAGACATATTACATCAGTAGCAACCAATTTACAGAACAACAATATGAAACAGAACATTATTTGAATTACATTATCAAACTGATTGGGTTAGTGCCCTTGGTACCTGAGGATACAAAACTATGTCTCATAGAGTCATAGGTCAAGAACATGAAAGAAATGTATTATGAAAAACCAGATGGGGTTTTCCTTAATTACCTGCTGATGAGCAGCAGGGGATTGAGTTCCTTGAGCTCTCATTCCACGCTCTCCATTGCCAACGAGCTTGTCCCTGATTAAAACCAACTTTGCCGCTGAATCACTGATGATGTCCATCCTTTCTCTATGTATTTCATCTGAACAAGCAATTCCAATCCCATAAATCAGAACCAACGATTTGATAACCTTTTGATTTCTCTTAGAGCTTCTCTCAGTCTCGTATTCTTCCCTTCTGTCAACAAGGATTGGGTCTGCAATTTCTGCAACATGATCAGGCAAAGCTCTCTTCTCATAGTTGTGAAGATTCAGGTTGTAATCGAACATGTCGTCAGTAGGTTTCTTCCCAGAGAACATCTAGAGTAGAATGATGCCATAGCTACACACATCAACATGAGTGGAGAACTCACTTCCCATATCATAAATGGAATCTAAAAAACATGAGTAACCAGGTACAGCTAAGGTCAATCTAATCATGCAAAATTTCCTAAATCTGGGCATCCATAGCATTTATCTTGACATCAATTATCATTTCAAATTTGTTTTGAGCACAAAATTCACAATTTTTCAGATTTTCGATAAAACAAGTTGAAAACTAAATCAAAGAAACAAGCTTACAGATCTTGGAGATAGTTGTCAACAAGACAGATTTACAGCTTCGTCTAACAATCTGTATAGGATCCATTGGCAAGGATCAAGTCCGTGGTATGACCCCAAAATCACCACGAGCAATGATGCAAATATCATATGAGTGTGAGTTGAAACCTTTTTCACTAGTCATTAAAACCTCATACAAGCCGTTGGGACCTCGTGCACAGATCCTTGGAAACCCGAGTGCGAGTCGACTGAAAACACATATATCGAAAACATGTTCAAAATATATAATAGATTGAAAACATATTCACCCCTCATTGGAAACATTGCATACATATTTGTAGTTACGACAGTTTTAGAGATTTGCTGATTTTTAAAGGAACTGAAGAAACATGCTACAAAGAATGTCTGAAGAAACATGCTACAAAGAATGTCGAAACATCTTCTACGACATCTTGTGTAATATTGTTGACGGCGTCTCGGCAAACATCCTGATCGACAGAAATCAGGAAAGTGCAGTTTCGGCAGAAAAGCAAGAAGACGATTAAGAAATTCTAGAACGACTCCTAATCTGGAAAGAAGAAAGACGGCGATTAAGAGGAAACCCTTTAGGGTTAGTACTCATCCTTGATTGCTATAAAAGCTTAGGCTACTCCCTTAACAATCGGGTGGTTCTTTATTTGTTTCCTAGCAACAATTTGCAAGGTTCTTAGACGTGAAGGTTTGCGGGCTGAGAGATTGCAGATTGAGCTAAGGATATTGTGCATCACATAACTATAGAGAGTTAGGTGATTGAGGGTTTACTGATCGCGTGAGTGAAGACTGCACGCAACCACCAAGTTCATTGAAGAACTGAACCGACAGAGCAAGGCGATTGCTCGAAGAGTGAAATCAAGACGGAGTCTTGGATTCAGGGGGAGACCCTGAGATAGATTGCACTGTAAGACGTAGCATAAAGCATAGATCTAGGGATGATCACAGGTACTTGTATGTTCTGACGAATTACTGATAAGTGAAATCTTTCCACTAGGCTGAGAGCCCCCAGACGTAGGTGACGTTGCACCGAACTGGGTAAACAATCTGCTGTGTCATTGTTTATAGCTTTATATTTACTGTCCTGCATTATCTACGCAAGAAGTCAGACACAACGTTATAGCTTCTTACGTAACATTGTGTGTGGCATCTTGCACGACTAGCTGATCAGAATTTCAATATTAACAAAAAAATTCAAACTATCCATATTATTGTAAATAACAATAACGAAGTTTCCATATGACATGATCGTAATGTGGCATTAAGATATCCATATTATTGTAAATCAAATGGTGCATGCTGTACTATCAGTTTCTTTACGACACATTGTTATTTAACAGAGAAGTTACATGTATGAAACAGAAATTACAAGCAAACTGAACATAGTATAGTTTCTTGACAATCTGGCATTGCAATTGGTGTCTAGGTAAGGAAACAAATGAGTTCATAACCAGATTGAACTCAAACGAAATAAAATGTCCAAATCAATATCACATAACCAATTCTTCCTCTTATTCCAGTAGAGCTTGAAAACAATGTCTGCTTCTGTAACAAGTGTGTACATATATATGAGTCACTGCATATGTATTTATTGATAAACAAGCCAAATTTCAATACCTATTTTTTTGATGAAAACATACCAATTCAAATACAACAAAACCATCAAACCCATGTACCAAACTAACAGACTAAAGTTCAAAAACTAATACCTCAACTGCAATTAATTTTACTGCATTTATGTAACAAGCAGATATGATAGAAACCAAATCAGGTTGCCTTAATATGAAAACTCAACACTTAGACGATAGCCTCTTAAGATTTAATAACAACAAATAAAACTATTGACACAGTCAATCTTGACCATGTTAATTAACACTATTGACTATTGCGTCAGTACACCTTGATCTTTCCCTTTCAACTAATATGTCTAATAGTTTGATTTTCCTTAATCTGGTGACATGAAACTGATATAGAACAGATTGCAGAAATAAATTCATCACTTTGTATGTATTTTCTTTGTGGTAACTGGTAACAACATGGATATATGTACGTATTCTAGTTAAAAGATAACATCATCTGAAATAATGTACACAGGTTTATCTATTCGGAGACACGAACATATGAGAACTAGGCATCATCTGCAATAACCATTACAATGCACAATATACCAACTTGACTGATGTTGCATTGAATCGGGTTTTCTCAAATCCATCCATGTAATCAGGACTCTAAGGCTGCATTCCTCAGTACCTGAAATTAAAAATGAGGTTTTTGTTTGTTTATGAACTAAATTATGCCACATGTTGACGATGTCCAATTCTTATGAATTAAATGATAGTAAACATGAGCTCTTCACTTTTTACGATACCTGCTGATGATCATCAGTGGCAGATTGTGTGGTTCGCCTTCCGTTACCCACGAGATTGTTCCAAATCATATCCAACTTTGCTGCTGCATCACTCATGTTCATTCTTTCTCTTGCTGCTTCCTCTGAACAGCCAAGCCCTATTTCAAAAATCAAAACCAGTGATTCGATGATCTTTTGCTTTCTTTCAATGCTGCTCTCGGTCTCATCAACATCTCCTGTTTCTTGAAGAAGCATTGGGTCTGCAATTTCCTCGACTTGCTCAGGCAAAGCCTTCTTCACATAGTTGTGAAGGTTTAGGCTGTCAGTGAACATGTCATTGGTAGGCCTTTTCCCTGAAAACATCTCAAGTAGGAGTATGCCATAGCTGTACACATCTCCCTCAGTTGACACTTGGCTTCCCATGCCATACTCTACAATTACACACAGACAATGAATTAGTAATTACACTCCAAGCTCTCCAGAGCATTTCCATTATACAGAAGAATATTATGATAAAGGATGTCAAAAGTGTATTTACCTGGAGCAGCATAACCGAAAGTACCTCTTATTGAGAGAGAGCTTGTTTGTTCTGCAGAAGGGTTGCTGGTGCCATAGGAGAGGAATTTAACGAGACCAAAGTCACCAACTTGTGCTGTCATTTCCTCATCTAATAGAACATTGCTAGGTTTGAGGTCACAATGAACAATGGATATTTGACAATTCTGATGATGTAGATAATCTATTGCGCCGGCTACATCAATGCCAATGCTTAGTTTCTGAAGTAGATTCAACTTTCTTGCAGTTTCATTTGATTCTGGACTAGGATGCAACCACTCCTCTAAACTTCCATTCACCATAAACTCATAGACCAGGGCCTTGAAATCATTTCCATGAACATCAATGCTTGAACAAGCTGTTATGACCTTCACTAGGTTCCGATGCCTGATACTCTTCAATGCTTCACACTCGGCAATGAAACTTCTAACAGCTCCTCGTCTTGCAAGGTTGAACACCTTAACAGCCACAACTCGCCTTTCGTCAAGAGTTCCTTTATACACTGAACTAAACCCACCAGAGCCAATTAAATTTGATGAAGAGAACCCATCAGTAGCCTTAAAGAGAGCTCGATATGACACCTGATATAGCGAGTTTCCTGAGAAGCTTGATGCAATTTTGTCAGTTCTCCTTCTAGACCAAAGGAGGAGTGAAGTAGCAGCAACCACAACTGCTCCAAGAAATGCCAAAATTGAAGATATAATGATTTTCTTCTTATTCCCTGATATGCTATTCTTAGCAGACTCACCGAAGCTGCATGCCGGAAGATGTAGCTCTGGAATTCCCCCACAAAGTTCACTGTTTCCCTCAATTGCAATTGCACTTGTATTCTTGAAGACACCCTCTACTGGTACCATCCCAGCAAAATAATTGAATGAAAGATTCAAATACTCGAGGAAGACAAAATCCTCTAGAAACTTTGGAACTTCACCCGAAAAATTGTTGTCAGACAGGTCTAAATAACTCAAACCTTTTAGAGAGCTAAAAGTTGAAGGAATGATGTCATGAAAAGTGTTTCCCTGTATGTCTAATGCTTCCAAACTGACACACCCGCCAAGAGTACTAGGAATCACACCTGATAACCTATTTCCAGCAATAGAAAATCCACCAAGACTATGAAGGTTTCCAACCTCAACTGGTAGAGACCCAGTTAGTTGATTTTGGGACAAATCAAGAACGATTGCTAAGGATGAGACATTGAAGATTTGTAAGGGTATGCTACCACTGATATTGTTATCCGCAATACTCAACACTAGCAATTTTGTGCAGTTCCCTAAACCTGGTGGGATAATACCTTGAAGATTGTTACTTTTCAGATATAATCCAATCAATTGCTCCAAATTTGAAATGGAAAATGGGATGCTTCCTGTAATCTCATTTCTCCCAAGATACAATATTTTTAGCTGTCGAAGATTTCCAATCTCTTCAGGAATGCTACCGGAGAGACGGTTTCCTGTCATTGCTAAAATCTGCAGGTTTAAGAGGTTACTGATGCCAGATGGGATTCTTCCACCAATTTGATTATTTTGTATTCCGAAATATGATAGCTTTGTTGACAAGTTGCTGATTGATTCAGGTAAAATGCCTCCAAAATTGTTTTCTATGATTGCAAGTTCCCACAAGTTAGTGGCATTGGTGAGAGAGGAAATGAAGCTCAAATCATCTACGTCTCCAAGTCCAAGAGAGTTTCAAGATACAGCGAACCATTGGAGCTTGTTAAGTTTCTCTAAATTTGGGACTTTTCCAATAAGATTGTTCCGCACAGTAAAAAGTGTCTCCAGAGTCGAGGCATTGGACAATGACAAAGGAATAGAGCCAACAAATTGATTGTCAGCAACACTAAAGAAGCTGAGATGTGGAAAATGGGTGAATAAGTCTGTGGGGAGACTCCCTTTGAACTGGTTACTTCCCAAATCAAGAGTATCCAAAGAAGAGAGGTTGAAAATTGATTGGGGAAGGGTGTGTAAACTATTATTCCCAACGGCAAAGGTTGTGAGATTTTTCAGCTGGCCAAGCGTATAGGGGATACTCCCACTAAGATGATTTCTTGTAAGTCTCAACTGGACAAGTGATGACAAGTTTCCAATGGAATCAGGGATATTTCCTATGAGACTGTTAACACGAGCAAATAGTACCTGAAGTTTCGTCAACGACCCAATCTCTGATGGAACCTTTCCTGTCAAATTGTTGTAATCCAAGTTGATGGTGATGAGATTGCGACAGCTTGTTAAGTTGATAGGAATTTCTCCCACTAGAGAATTATTCCCCAGGACCAAAGTTTGCAGCCTGCTCAAGCGGCCAACTTCACGGGGAATCTCATCAGTGAATCTATTGTTTTGGAGATAAACTTGTACGAGGAAGCTTAAATTTCCAATGCAGGGAGATATGGAACCGGCCAGATCATGTGATTGTAGGTCAAGTGCAATGACCCTTTGGTGCCTCACGCTGCACGTAACACCAATCCACTGACAGAAATGGGTGGAGCTGTTCCATGAGCTCAGTGTCCCGAGAGGGTCTTCGGTGATTCTATCCTTGAAGTGGAGCAAGGCTATGCGATCAGTCTCGTTGCTGAGAAATGCAGAAGTGGCTGAGTCAAAGCAAAAAGGGAAAACTGTAAGGACATAACAAATGCAGACAATGGAACGGAACAATCTGATAGCCATATGGTAATCTGAATTAAGCACAAAGTTGAGACTGAACATGTGTAGCATAGAGACAATTAATATATAATGGTTAACTAAGTCAAAGTTGGGTTTGAATATTTGTTTTAGCCAACAATAGTTTATGTATGATATATGAAACATCCTATGACTTTGTCAATGTTGACATCAATGAATTTTGGATAAAATGTAGTCAACTCTTGAATTTCAATGAGAAGGTCTGCCATTGGAGCTATGCTTCACTGTAGAAACTTGCAGTGTTCAAAGTTTACATTTTGAATCAACTTATAAAATACTGGCGTGGTAGCTTTTTCAGTCCGGTCTATATACTATGAACTAATCATAATTGATTGGTCATAGTACTGGTTTTGAATGGGTTTATATCAGTTAAGTCGCAAAATAATTAAATCATTAATTCAGCATGAAAATGAAAACACTAGTTGACTGACTAATGAACTAGTTTCAGTCATCAATCATCATTATAAATGTCAACTATTGAATTAAGACCACTTCTTCTTGTGTTGTTTATGATTCTGCCTAATCCGAATGAACTAAGTTTGAACGATAATGTAAATGACAACAGATGGTCCCAACTGGCTTTCTTCATGGCATTTTTCATTCAGAAGAGAACTCCATTACAGACATATTTCATCAGTGGCAACAAATATCCAAAACAACAATATGAAACAGAACATCATTTGAAAAAGCGGTACAAGAAAACTGAACGTACTATGCAGTGTAGCTTCTTGACAATCTGGCATTACATCTTCAAGCTTCTTGGGTTGGTGTACTAGGTACCTGAGGATGCAAAACCGTGTCATACAGATTCACGGGTCAACAACATGAAATAGATGAATCATGAAAAAACAGTAGGTTTCTTCCCAGAGAAGATCTCAAGTAGAAGGATACCATAGTTACACGCATCGCCATTTATGGAGACCTCACTTCCCATGCCATACTCTACATTTTTACTTGATGAAGAAACAGATTGAACTCAAGAGAAATAAAATGTCTAAATCAATATCATATGACATAAAGAGAGAACCAAACATTGAATCACCTGGAGCAGCATAACCAACTGTTCCTCTTATTCCAGCCGAACTTGGTTGATCTGTACTTGTGTTGTTGGTCTCCTCGATAATGAACTTCACCAACCCAAAGTCTCCAACTTCTGCGGTCATTTCATCATCAAGAAGAACATTACTTGGCTTGAGGTCACAATGCACAATTGGTGTCTGACCATGTTGATGATGCAGATGATTTAGAGCGCAAACCACATTAATGTCAATAGCAAGTTCTCCAAAGATGTTGATTTAATCTTAGCACTTCTCTTACTTAATCAAAAGGGGGGCAAATAAGAAGTCACCGCAACTTTCCCAAGAAATCCCAAAACCCCAGAGATAATGATTTTTAACTTATGACTCAATCTCTTACCATCACAATTCTCACTGAAGTCCCATTGAAGGAGATGAAATTCCAGGATTTCTCCACACAACTAATCGTTTCCCTCTACTGAAGTTAACTGATTTCAATATGCCACTACTCAATATTTGCTTGCACATACAAGCAACACTCAAGTCAAAGTAAACTCTTTGAGAGTGTGCCCTGTACTGGTTTTTCTGTACATAACATTTTCACGGAAAAGATTGAAAATTTGGAACTGTTTGGCGCGAGAGAAACAGTGAGAAAATGGGGGAGCACAATAATAAGTTGCGGCGTCAAATATATCGTTGGATCAAAACGAACGGTGTGGATCGCGGGTTCATCGTCATTAATACGGCTCTCTCTCTCTCTCTCTACCTCCGATTTTCAGTCCTCAATGAAGCTGTTCGGTTCTGTATCAGTAGCAAAGTGTCGTCTTCAATTTTCTAGGGTTTATCTCTATTGTACCCAATCCCAAACCTCTTCCAAGGACGCGATCTACAGTCGGATATGGCTCATTCGAGATCGAGCGGCTGCGATTACAGAGGAGCTCGACCGATGCGTGGAAGAGGGCAGAGAGCTCAGGCAAGCGGAGATTCACTACACCATCAGGATGCTCAGGAAGTTCCAGCATTTCGAAGCCGCTCTCAGGGTATGTATCTCTCTCATCAGAATCATTGTGCTTTGAATCTTGAAAAGTCCAGTTCTTAGCTGCCCATAAACTTAGTTTAGTGCTGATTAGAGGAACAGATTGTTGTATTTTTTTTTGGCTCAAATGGGTGATTTGGATTTTATATTGTAGTTATTCAAAAAATGCATTTTTACATGAATGGCAGTAGAGAATTCAAAAACTGAAATGGAAGAGTATGAGAGGATAATTAGGTGTTTTGTATGGTTTATTTAGTTCACTGCAAATTTCAGATTGCATTGGCACGTGTTGTGGGTCTGGAAAGTGTTCGGAAAGTGTAGGATATGTGGGGTGTTATGCTGGCATCATAGCGATTTTGATTAAGTGTAGTTTTTAATTAGCTGCTCCATCAAAATGTGTAGCATGGTTGATGTGATGAGCAACGAGGCTCTAGTAAATAACTACTGAAGAAGGCAAAACAGAACAATTCGGGTTTTATAAGTAGAATATTACATTCGTGTAATTTTTAATCTGGCAGAAGAAAGTGTATATCATTGACACAACTCCCTTCTGCGCGTAACTTTGTTTCTCTAAGATTTGATTATAGATTTCAGCTTGCAAGTGAATTGATGGTTACTGAGGATTCTTTTTTCTGCGTGAATGCTTCCAATTGACAAAATTTTGAGTTGGTAATCCCATAATTAGTGTATCAATCCTGACCGAGTCTTGTTGTTGTATCAGATGCTAGACTGGATGATAGACAAAGGCAGCTATAACCTGGCAGCTCAACACATAGCCATTCGGGTGGATTTGATAGCGAGAGCTCGCAATCTAACAGAGGCAGAGAATTATTTCGATCGGATTCCAGACAACTTGAAGGTCGGTCATGTTTATGGTGCTCTTCTCAACTGCTATGCATGCCATAACTGTTTGGATAAAGCAGAGGCCATTATGCAAAAAAATAGAGAGCTGGGTTTTTTTGATACACCACTGCCGTACAATATCATGCTAAAACTCTACTCCAATATAGGGAAACATGAGAAAATAGACATTCTTATAGGAGAAATGGAAGAGAAAGGAATCAAGCCTGATGTCCATACATATAGCATCCGCATGAATGCATTTGCTGCCACTTCCAGTTTAGAGTCCATGGAGAAGCTTCTAATGAAAATGGAAGCTGATCCAAAAGTCAAAGTGACTTGGAATTTTTATTTCTCTGCAGCAAATCGCTGCTTGAAGACCGGAGCAAATGAAAACGCTCTGGTGATGCTGAAGAGAGCAGAGGCATGCATTGGGTCAAATACTGGGAAGGGAGCTCATGAAATTCTCATTACCCAATACGCTACTATGGGATATAAAGATGAGGTGTATCGCATATGGGACCTTGTTAAAAATTCGGGCAAATTAGAGAACTCTGGCTACCGCGCTATGATAAGTTCATTGGCTAAGCTGGATGACATTGATGGTGCCCAGAAGATATTGACGGATTGGCTGTCTTGCAACAACGAGTTTGAGATCCAAATTCCGGGCATGTTGATCAATGTTTGTTACAAGAAGGGTCTTCTGGACAAGGCTGAAGCAATTGTGAGCAACCTCATGGAGAACGGAAAGGAGCCTAATTCAATCATTTGGGATCAATTGGCCTCTTTGTATTTAACCAACCACCACGTAAATCAACCTCAAGGATACTTGCCAAACCAAAAAACTTTGTCTGCGTGTCTCCAGTACCTGAGAAATAAAGGAGATGTTGAGGCAGCAATGGATCTATTGAGGCTGAAGCTTATGTTACAGCCTACCTCTTAAAAGCTGTAACAGATCAGTTCTTGAAAAGTTTATGTGGATGATATGCTTCTGTTTTTAGAATAAGAAAAGACATGAATTTCAGTCAACTGAAACTACAGCTTAGGCTTCCATCAACCTCGTCGAACTTCTATTCTGGGACACCTGCTAGTGTAAATAGAGTTCAGTTGTTAATGAAAGTTTCTATTTCAGAATTCTACCTTTTTTTATTATAGGAGATAGTCTTTAAATCGGAGTCTTAACTATTGGTCTTCCAAACCTTTCTTTCAATCCCAAGTCTTCGAACCTTAGGAAGATATACGTTTACCTTAACCTTAAAAGGAGTCTATCATTCATGAGTTCAATACACCCCAAAAAGACATCTTTCTTGGTAAGGTTCCTTCCAGCCGCCAATTGGACTTATCCTTCTTCCTCTTTTAAGGCTTGAAGGCAAAGGGAAGGAGTTATCTATCTATATAATTACGGTCTCGCTTTGCCCCTTATCTGTCTTTTTTTTGGGTACAAAAAGCATGAATTCTTATAATGATCTTGGTTATTCAATTAGCATATGCTAATCATATATCTCGTGTTTTTACAAAGTATATACTGTGGAGAAAGACAAACAGTGAGCTCAGAACAGAAGAAGACACCAGATTACACAACACAAGATGAAAAAACAGATTCTGCCGAGGGACATGTTGGCTTGTACTACAAGCCTGTGCACCCTCGGACCGTTGGATCTAAAAAGATGATGAGAATTGGTATACATATTTGTTTCTGAGTTTCTAAAGCCATAGAATAAACCATTTCCCCGAACATCCGAATAATGTAGTGGGACAAATTCGTGGTTGTGCTGCCTAAGTTGTGGGTTGATGGAGTAGTGTAACTTCTAAGGTGCTGGTAGTATGGATGTGCTTGTCGCGCATAACTCCGATGGTGAAGCTGCTGAGGTACACTGGGACTTGATAAACTACTCGAGGACCAGCAATTAATTCTTTGAAATAAGCAGATATGATGACTGCTGATAAAAAAAAGAGCAGATATGATGACAATAGAAATGAAAGGCGGAAAACAAAATGACAGCGTTTTGAATAGAGCTTGGATAATAGGTTCTCGGACTCTATGGCTTCAAAAAATTTAATCATTTCAGAGTCAGTCGCCAAAATAATTAAATCATTAATTCAGCATGAAAAAGAAAACACTAGTTGACTGACTAATGAAATAGTTTCATTCATCATCAATGTAAATGTCAAATATCGAATTAAGACCTATTCTTTTTTGTTGCCATTCTTTTTGTGTTGGTTATGATTCTGTCTAATCCGAATGAACTAAGTTTGAACAACAATGTAAATGACAACAGATAATTTCTACTGCTTTCTTCATAGCCGTAGCATTTTCATCCAGAAGAGAACTCCATTACAGACATATTTCATCAGTAGCAACAAATATCCTAAACAACAATATAAAACAGAACATCATTTGCCAAAGCAGTTCAAGAAAACTGAGGATACAAAACCGTGTTATACAGATTCATGGATCAAAAACATGAAAGAGAAGAATTACGAAAAAAAAACAGATGGAGAAGATCTTACCAATCAAGCCAACAGGGTACCTACAAAAATCAAGTCCCTCACCTAATTCACCATCAATAGTGTTTCTAATCAATGTTCAACTGCCACAATTCTCAATGCAAAATCAATAAATTTGATCTTATATGACATTATCAGTATAAGAGAACATTCAAAAAAAGAGTAAACACAGAGATAAGAGAACAAGACATTATCTGTATTCACCATTACAACCCACAATATTCTGACTTGACTCAACCCTTTTTTATTAGTCACAACCACATGTATGTATGAGCATTAGAACCAGTAAGCTCGTGTTTATTACATGAAGTATCTGGTAGATCATCCAAATGCATCCGTGTTCATCTAGCATCTAGTTCTGGATTCCTAGGTACCTGAAATTAGAAATGAGGCCTATGTTTGTCAGTTAACTAAATATTGACATTGCTCATGGCCAATTCTTGTGAATAAGTTTACTGTACCTGTCAGTGATCATCAGTTGCAGATTGAATGACCTGCCTTCCATGACCGACAAGATTGTTCCGAATTATAATCAACTTTGCTGCTGCATCACTGATGTCCATTCTTTCTCTTGCTGCTTCCTCTGAACAGCCAAGTCCTATTTCAAAAATCAAAACCAGTGATTCAATGATCATTTGCTTTCTTTCGTTGCTGCTCTCAGTCTCATCGCCTTCTGTTTCTTCAAGAAGTCCTGGATCCGCAACAGTCTCAACTTGCTCAGGCAAAGCGGCCTTCACATAGTTGTGAAGGTTTAGGTTGTCATTGAACATGCCATCAGTAGGCCTTTTCCCAGAAAACATCTCGAGGAGGAGTATGCCATAGCTATACACATCACCCTCCGTTGACACTTGACTTCCCATGCCATATTCTAACAGTCACATACAAATCATTAATTAGTATTTCGACCCATTTCTGATGACATGAACTGAGAAGAAAAACTTCAGCAACTTTATGAAACACAAGAAGTTGATAAAGAATACTGAAGTGAATTGTATTACCTGGAGCAGCATAACCGATAGTTCCTCTTATTGCCAGAGAACTTGTTAGATCACCAGAGGAGTTGTCGGTGCCATCAAAGAGGAATTTTACGAGGCCAAAGTCACAAACTTGGGCTCTTATTTCGTCATCCAGAAGAACATTGCTAGGCTTGAGGTCACAATGAACAATGGGTGTTTGACGATTCTGATGGTGTAGATAATCTATTGCGCCAGCTACATCAATGCCAACGGTCAGTCTCTGAAGAAGATTCAACTTTCTTGCAGTTTCATTTGATTCTTGACTAGGATGCAACCACTGCTCTAAGCTCCCATTCACCATGAACTCGTAGACCAAGGCCTTGAAATCATTTCCGTGAACATCAATGCTTGAACAAGCTGTTATGACCTTAAGCAGGTTCCGATGCCTGATACTCTTCAGTGCCTCACACTCTGCAATGAAACTTTTGAAAGCTCCTCTTCTTTCAAGGTTGAACACCTTAACTGCCACAACTTGCCCTTCGTCTAGAGTTCCTTTATACACTGAACTAAAACCACCAGAGCCAATCAGATTAGATGAAGAGAACCCATCAGTAGCCTTAAAGAGAGCTCGATATGACACCTGAAACAGCGAGTTTTCTGAAATACTTGATGCAATTTTATCACTTCTCTTTCTGTACCAAAAGAGGAGTGAAGACGCAGCCACCATAAGTGTTCCAAGAAATGCCACAGCTGCGGAGATAATGATTTTCTTCTTAGTACCTAATATGCTACTCTTGGCAGGCTCGCTGGAGCTACATGCTGGAAGATGCAGCTCGGGAATTCCACCACAAAGTTTATTGTTTCCCTCCATTGAAACTGCACTTGTATTCTTGAAGACACCCTCTCTTGGTACCATGCCATCAAAATGATTGAATGAAAGATTCAAATACTCTAGGAAGACAAAATCCTCTAGAAACTTTGGAACTTCACCAGACAAGTTGTTATTAGAAAGGTCTAAATACTTAATACCTTTTAGAGAGCTGAGAGATGAAGGAATGGTATCATGAAAAGAGTTTCCCATCATGTCTAGTGCTTCCAAACTTATACAATTGCCAATAGTACTAGGAATTCCACCCCACAACCTATTTCCAGCAACATAAAATTTACTGAGACTGTGAAGATTTCCAACCTCAACTGGTAGATCCCCAGTTAGTTGGTTTTCGGATAAGTCAAGAGTGATTGCTAAGGATGAGATATTGAAAATTTGTAAGGGTATCTTACCGCTGATATTGTTGTCACCAATATTCAACATTAGCAATTTTGTGCAGTTCCCTAAACCGGGTGGGATGGTACCGTGAAGGTTGTTACTTCTCAAGTATAATCTAATCAACTTCTCCAAATTTGAAATGGAAGATGGGATGCTTCCTGTAATCTCATTTTCCCCAAGAAGAAATACACTCAATTGTCGAAGGTTTCCAATCTCTTCAGGAATGCTACCTGAGAGACGATTTCCTGTCATTGACAAAACCTCTAAGTTTATGAGGTTACTGATGCCATATGGTATTCTTCCAACAATTTTATTATCTTGTATGGCAAAATGTGATAGCTCTGTTGACAAGTTGCTGATAGATTCGGGTAATACTCCTCCGAAATTATTAATTATCATGTCAATTTCCAACAAACCCGTGGCATTGGTGAGAGAGGAGAGGAAGCTTAAATCATCAGCTTCCCCTAGTCCAAGAAGGTTTCCAGATAAATTGATCTCTTGGAGCTTGTGAAGTTTCTCTAAATTTGGAACTTTTCCAGTCAAGTTGTTCGCCGTAACCCAAAGGCTGGTTAGAGTTGAGGCATTGGATATTGACAAAGGAATAGAACCAACAAATTGGTTGCCAGCAACACTAAAGGAGCTGAGATTTGGGAAATGGGTGAATAAGTCTGAGTGGAGACTCTCTTTGAACTGGTTACTTGCCAAATTCAGTTTCTCCAAAGAGGAGATGTTGAAAATAGATGGGGGGAGGGTGTGTAAGCTATTAACAGCCACGTTAAAAACTATGAGATTTTTCAGTTGGCCAAGAGTATAGGGGATACTCCCACTAAGATCATTTCTTGCAAGACTTAACTCGACAATTGACGATAAGTTTCCAACAGAATCAGGGATATTTCCCATCAGATTATTAACAAGAACAGACAATACCTGAAGTTCCGTTAACGAGCCAATCTCTGATGGAATCTTTCCTGTCAAATTGTTGTAATCCAAGTTGATGTTGATGAGATTGTGACAACTTGTTACGTTAGCAGGAATTTCTCCCACTAAGGAATTATTCCCTAGGACCAAAGTTTGCAGTCTGCGCAAGCGACCAACTTCAGGGGGAATCTCCTTGGTGAACCTGTTGTTTTGGAGATAAACTTGTATGAGGAAACTTAAATTTCCAATGTATGGAGATATGGAACCGGCCAGATCATGTGATTGTAGGTCAAGTGCAGTGACCCTTTGGTGCCTCCTACCGCACGTAACACCAGTCCACTGACAGAAATGGGTGGAGACATTCCATGAGCTCAATGCCCCAAGAGGGTCTTTGGTGATTTTGTCCTTGAACTGGAGCAAGGCTATGCGATCAGTCTCATTGCTTAGAAGTGCAGAAGAAGCTGAGTTAAGGCAAAAAAGAAGAATGATAAGGGCATGGCAAAGGCAAAAAGAGGAAGAGAAAATTTTGATAGCCATATGGTAATCAAAATTTTGATGCTGAACATGTGTAACATAGGGACATCTATATATAATTGTAACAACAATTGTTTGATATTTGAAAAATCCTATGACCAGGTCCAATGATGTATGGTTCGCATAACAATCAACATCACTAGATTCTGCATAATCAGCACAATCAACTCTAGAATTTATGTAATGAAATCTTCCACTGCTGCAACTCACTGATTACAACAGATATCCTCCCCGTCTCTATCGGCTAATATTGTACAAACTTGCACTCTTCCTAATATAAAATGTGTCAAAGTTTATACTTTGAATCGACTAATAAAATACTGGTGTGTGGCGGCTTTTTCTGTCAGGTCTATCCATATACTATTATCTAAGGATAATTTGTTTGGTCATAGTGATGGTTTTAACTGAGGTTTCTCAGTGAAGTCTCAAAATAGTTGAATGAGTGTTTCAGTATAAAAAATACTAGTTGACTTATGAATGAGACATTCAATGTGGATGCATTTTGTTACCCACCATTACATATAGCATTGGTCGCAGTAGGAATGGAACTGCATAAGTTTGAAAGGATGATTATGCATTGTGGTTATTTGAACTAATAACTAAAGGCTAAATTAGAAGAAGATGACATACTTAAGGTCTAAACTAAAACAAATTAAAATATATGAACTGAAGTGGAACAAGATAGCGTTTTGTTGCTTGCCCTTACAAATTTTCTCGATGTTAATAATCAGTGTGGCTTTGTACATGTTTATTCAAACAGATTAAACACAAAGACACGAGAACAAGGCATCATTTGCATTAACTATTACAGCCCACAATATACTGACTTGACTCAACCCTTTTTATTAGTCATAACCACATGTATGTATGAGCATTAGAACCAGTAAGCTCGTGTTTATTACATGAAATATCTGGTAGATCATCCAAATGCATCCATGTTCATCTGGCTTCTAGTTCTGGATTCCTAGGTACCTGAAATTAGAAATGAGGCCTATGTTTGTCAGTTAACTAAATATTGACATTGCTCATGGCCAATTCTTGTGAATAAGTTTACTGTACCTGCCAGTGATCATCAGTTGCAGATTGAATGACCTGCCTTCCATGACCGACAAGATTGTTCCGAATTATAATCAACTTTGCTGCTGCATCACTGATGTCCATTCTTTCTCTTGCTGCTTCCTCTGAACAGCCAAGTCCTATTTCAAAAATCAAAACCAGTGATTTAATGATCTTTTGCTTTCTTTCGTTGCTGCTCTCAGTCTCATCGCCTTCTGTTTCTTCAAGAAGCCCTGGATCAGCAACAGTCTCAATTTGCTTAGGCAAAGCTGCCTTCACATAGTTGTGAAGGTTTAGGTTGTCACTGAACATGCCATCAGTAGGCCTTTTCCCAGAAAACATTTCGAGGAGGAGCATGCCATAGCTATACACATCACCCTCCGTTGACACTTGACTTCCCATGCCATATTCTAACATTCACACACAAATAATTAATTAGTAAAAGTCCATTTCTGATGACATGAACTGAGAAGCAAAACTTCAGCAACTTCATGAAATACAAGAAGTTGATTAAGAATACTGAAGTGGATTGTATTACCTGGAGCAGCATAGCCGATAGTTCCTCTTATTGCCAGAGAACTTGTTAGATCACCAGAGGAGTTGTCGGTGCTATCAGAGAGGAATTTTACGAGGCCAAAGTCACCAACTTGGGCTCTTATTTCGTCATCCAGAAGAACATTGCTAGGCTTGAGGTCACAATGAACAATGGGTGTTTGACGATTCTGATGGTGTAGATAATCTATTGCGCCAGCTACATCAATGCCAACGGTCAGTCTTTGGAGAAGATTCAACTTTCTTGCGGTTTCATTTGATTCTAGACTAGGATGCAACCACTGCTCTAAGCTCCCATTCACCATGAACTCGTAGACCAAGGCCTTGAAATCATTTCCGTGAACATTAATGCTTGAACAAGCTGTTATGACCTTAAGCAGGTTCCGGTGCCTGATACTCTTCAGTGCCTCACACTCTGCAATGAAACTTCTGAAAGCTCCTCGTCTTTCAAGATTGAACACCTTAACTGCCACAACTCGCCCTTCTTCTAGAGTTCCTTTATACACTGAACTAAAACCACCAGAGCCAATCAGATTAGATGAAGAGAACCCATCAGTAGCCTTAAAGAGAGCTCGATATGACACCTGAAACAACGAGTTTTCAGAAATGTTTGATGCAATTTTATCACTTCTCTTTCTGTACCAAAAGAGGAGTGAAGACGCAGCCACCATAAGTGTTCCAAGAAATGCCACAACTGCAGAGATAATGATTTTCTTCTTAGTTCCTAATATGCTACTCTTGGCAGGCTTGGTGGAGCTACATGGTGGAAGATGCAGCTCGGGAATTCCACCACAAAGTTTATTGTTTCCCTCAACTGAAACTGCACTTATATTCTTGAAGACACCCTCTACTGGTACCATGCCAGCAAAATTATTGAACGAAAGATTCAAATACTCCAGCAAGACAAAATCCTCCAGAAACTTTGGAACTTCGCCCGAAAAGTTGTTGTCAGAAAGGTCTAAATAGTTCATACCTTTTAGAGAGCTTAAAGATGAAGGAATGGTATCATGAAAAGAGTTTCCCATCATGTCTAGTGCTTCCAAACTTACACAACTGCCAATAGTACTAGGAATTCCACCCCACAACCTATTTCTAGCAACAGAAAATTCACCAAGACTATTAAGATTTCCAACCTCTACTGGTAGATTCCCAGTTAGTTGGTTTTGGGACAAGTCAAGAAAAATTGCGAGGGATGAGATATTGAAAATTTGTAAGGGTATGTTACCGCTTATATTGTTACCAGCAATACTCAACATTTGCAAGTTAGTGCAGTTCCCTAAACCAGGTGGGATGGTACCTTGAAGATTGTTACCTCTCAAGTATAGTTGAATTAAGTGCTCCAAATTTGAAATGGAAGATGGGATATTCCCTGTAAAATCATTTTCCCCAAGAAACAATACCCTCAACTGTGGAAGGTTTCCAATCTCTTCAGGAATACTTCCGAAGAGACGATTTCCTGTCATTGCTAAAGTCTGCAAGCTTATGAGGTTACTGATGCCATATGGGATTCTTCCGCCAACATTAGTATCTTGTAATGCGAAAAGAGATAGCTTCGTTGACAAGTTTCTGATAGACTCAGGTAATACTCCTCCGAAATTGTTACTCATGATGTAAATTTTCGACAAACTAGTGGCATTGGTGAGATCGGAAAGGAAGCTCAAATCATCTGCTTCCCCAAGTCCAAGGGGGTTCCCATTTACACCTATATTTTCAAGCTTGTGAAGTTTCTCCAAATTTGGAACTTTTCCAGTAAAATTGTTCATAGCAACCCAAAGGTTAGTTAGAGCTGAGGCATTGGATATTGACAAAGGGATAGAACCAACAAAATGGTTGCCAGCAACAGTGAAGGTGCGGAGATGTGGAAAATGGGTGAACAAGTCTGACGGGAGGTTTCCTTCGAGCTGGTTATTTCCCACGTCAAAGATCTCCATAAAGGAGAGGTTGAAAACGGACGAGGGGAAGGCGTGTAAGCTATTATCAGATACAGCAAGAACTGTGAGATTTTTCAGTTGGCCTATAGTATAGGGAATAATCCCACTTAGATTATTTCTTGAAAGTTTTAACTGAACAAGTGATGACAAGTTTCCAACAGAATCAGGAATATTTCCTGTGAGATGGTTAACACGAGCATATAGTACCTGAAGTTTCGTCAACGAGCCAATTTCTGGTGGAATCTCTCCTGACAATTTGTTGTAATCCAAGTTGATGGCGATGAGATTGCGACAACTTGTTACATTGGCAGGAATTTCTCCCACTAGGGAATTATTCCCCAGGACCAAAGTTTGCAGTCTACGCAAGCGACCAACTTCAGGTGGGATCTCCTCGGTGAATATGTTGTTTTGGAGATAAACTTGTACGAGGAAGCTTAAATTTCCAATGTAGGGAGATATGGAACCGGCCAGATCATGCGATTGTAGGTCAAGTGCAGTGACCCTTTGGTGCCTCACGCTGCACGTAACACCAATCCACTGACAGAAATGGGTGGAGCTGTTCCATGAGCTCAGTGCCCCGAGAGGGTCTTCGGTGATTCTATCCTTGAAGTGGAGCAAGGCTATGCGATCAGTCTCGTTGCTGAGAAATGCAGAAGTGGCTGAGTCAAAGCAAAAAGGGAAAACTGTAAGGACATAACAAATGCAGACAATGGAACAGAACAATCTGATAGCCATATGGTAATCTGAATTAAGCACAGTGGAAGAAACAAGTAGTTGACACTTAAATACAGAGAGCTCATACTTGGGTTTGACCAATATATTAGGTTCCATAACAATCAACATCACTAAATTCTGTATAAAATGTAGTGTCAACTCTAGAATTCATATAATAGAGTCTTCTACTAGGGATGGGTGGTTCCTAAAGTGTGACAGTTTATTTTGTATAATAATGGTGTGGCGGCTTTGTTCATACTTTATAGCATTCGTCATTCAGAAGAAAACTCCACTCGTCATACTTGCAGATTCAGTTAAACAAATAATGATTTTTTTATCGGCAATGATTGAAGACATTTTACACTACTTACGTGTATCAAGATTAGAAACTCAAAACCTCCTATACGTTAATTAAAAAAATAATATATTTTTTTAAAACAGGGGACAACGTGAAGAGTAATATATAAAGAGCTTGAGAAGAATCATCGGTGAATATCTGTAAAAGGCTCGGTTTTACGAGGTCGGCGACTGACTTGAAAATGATTCATGTCTTTTGAAATCATCGAGACCGAGAATATCAACAAGCTCAAATCAAAGGATTGAGTTTCTCGGTTTTTTATGTTTTCCTCCTGTCTCTGATTTTTTATTATTTTTTTTCATGCTGTTTTTTCCTAGTTTGTTGATGTATCTATACTGCTATTTTTTCCTTCTTGAAATTTTTTTACCATTTTCATCAATAAACTCTTTCCTTTCTCTTTCTTCTCGGTGATAAAAAAAGGGATAGAATAGAATAAAAGATAATTAGGATAAAAAAGATATTGAAATGTGGCGTCTAAGAGAACACTCAATTAATCATGTTAACCTTCTGTTAGTGGCAGCACCCCTGTAGAGCACCAGGCCTGATTTAACTATTCGTTCAAGATCAAATTGAAATAAAAAATCAATCTGAATATGGAATCAAAATGAGTAATTTGACCTAAAAAATCCGGATCCACTCAGTTCTAATACAGTCAAATAGCAACAACTATAACATTTAGAAACCTTGCAAGTGTTTATTCAAAGAAAGAGTGTACACAAAGACAAGAGAGCAAGAAGTCATCTGCATTAACCATTACAACCCACAATATACTGACTTGACTCAACCCTTTTTATTAGGCATAACTACACATATGAGCATTAGAATTTAGAACCAGTAAGCTCGTGTTTATTACGTGAAGTTTCTGGTAGATCATCCAAATGCATCCATGTTCATCTGGCTTCTAGTTCTGGATTCCTAGGTACCTGAAATTAGAAATGAGGCCTGTTTGTCAGTTAAATAGATATCGACATTGCTCAAGGCCAATTCTTGTGAATAAGTTTACTGTACCTGCCAGTGATCATCAGTTGCAGATTGAAGATTGTTCCGAATTATAATCAACTTTGCTGCTGCATCACTGATGTTCATTCTTTCTCTTGCTGCTTCCTCTGAACAGCCAAGCCCTATCTCAAAAATCAAAACCAGTGATTCAATCATCTGTTCCTTTCTTTCGTTGCTGCTCCCAATCTCATCGCCATCTGTTTCTTCAAGAAGCACTGGGTCTGCAACTTTCTTAACTTGCTCAGGCATAGCTATCTTCACATAGTTGTGAAGGTTTAGGCTGTCATTGAACATGCCATCGGTAGGCCTTTTCCCAGAAAACATCTCGAGGAGGAGTATGCCATAGCTGTACATATCACCCTCCGTTGACACTTGACTTCCCATGCCATATTCTAACATTCACACATAAACCATTATCTGAGGAGCGAAACTTCAGCAACTTCATGTAACACAAGAAGTGGATAAAAGATACCAAAGTGTACTGTATTACCTGGCGCAGCATAACCGATAGTTCCTCTTATTGCCAGAGAACTTGTTACATCTCCAGAGGGGTTGTCGGTGCCATCGGGGAGGAATTTTACGAGGCCAAAGTCACCAACTTGCGCTCTCATTTCATCATCAAGAAGAACATTGCTAGGCTTGAGGTCACAGTGAGCAATGGGTGTCTGACAATTTTGATTATGTAGATAATCTGTTGCGCCAGCTACATCAATGCCAATGCTTAGTCTCTGGAGAAGATTCAACTTTCTTGCACTTTCATTTGATTCTAGACTAGGATGCAACCATTCTTCTAAGCTCCCATTCACCATGAACTCGTAGACCAAGGCTTTGAAATCATTTCCATGAACATCAATGCTTGAACAAGCTG
This sequence comes from Geranium rotundifolium, assembly GCA_963920655.1. NCBI lineage: Eukaryota > Viridiplantae > Streptophyta > Magnoliopsida > Geraniales > Geraniaceae > Geranium > Geranium rotundifolium. The sequence goes on along the minus strand of OY987317.1, from coordinate 3,203,448 downwards.
TTATGACCTTCACAAGATTCCGATGCCTGATACTCTTCAATGCCTCACACTCGGCAATGAAACTTCTAAAAGCTCCTTGTCTTTCAAGGTTGAACACCTTAACTGCCACAACTCGCCCTTCGTCTAAAGTTCCTTTATACACTGAACTAAAACCACCAGAGCCAATTAGATTAGATGAAGAGAACCCCTCAGTAGCCTTAAAGAGAGCTCGATATGACACCTGAAACAGCGAGTTTTCTAAAATACTTGATGCAATTTTATCACTTCTCTTTCTGTACCAAAGGAGGAGTGAAGACGCAGTCACCGCAAGTGCTCCAAGAAATGCCACAACTGCAGAGATAATGATTTTCTTCTTATTCCCCGATATGCTATTCCTAGCGGATTCGCTAGAGCTACATGTTGGAAGACGCAGCTCTGAAATCCCCCCACAAAGTTTATTGTTTCCCTCAACTGAAACTGCACTTGTATTTTTGAAGACACCCTCTACTGGTACCATGCCAGCAAAATTATTGAATGAAAGATTCAAATACTCTAGGAAGACAAAATCCTCTAGAAACTTTGGAACTTCACCCGACAAGTTGTTGTCAGAAAGGTCTAAATACTTAATACCTTTTAGATAGCTGAAAGATGAAGGAATGGTGTCATGAAAAGAGTTTCCCATCATGTCTAGTGCTTCCAAACTTACACAACTGCCAATAGTACTAGGAATTTCACCCGACAATCTATTTCCAGCAACAGAAAATTTACCAAGACTAGGAAGATTTCCAACCTCAACTGGTAGATCCCCAGTTAGTTGGTTTTGGGACAAGTCAAGAATGATTGCTAAGGATGAGATATTGAAAATTTGCAAGGGTATGTTACCACTTATATGGTTGTCACCAATACTCAACATTTGCAATTTTGTGCAGTTCCCTAAACCAGGTGGGATGGTACCGTGAAGATTGTTGCTTCTCAAGTATAATCTAATCAACTGCTCCAAATTTGAAATGGAAGATGGGATGCTTCCTGTAATCTCATTTTCCCCAAGAAGCAATACACTCAATTGTCGAAGATTTCCAATCTCTTCAGGAATGCTACTGGAGAGACGATTTCCTGTCATTGCCAAAACCTGCAAGTTTATGAGGTTACTGATGCCAGATGGGATTCTTCCAACAATTTGATTATCTTGTATTGAGAACTGTGATAGCTTTGTTGACAAGTTGCTGATAGACTCAGGTAATACTCCTCCGAACCTGTTAATCATGATGTCAATTTGAAACAAACTAGTGGCATTGGTGAGAGAGGAAAGGAAGCTCAAATCATCTGGTTCCCCTAGTCCAAGAAGGTTTCCAGATAAACTGATCTTTTCGAGCTTGTGAAGTTTCTCTAAATTTGGAACTTTTCCAGTGAAATTGTTCGCCGTAACCCAAAAGCTGGTTAGAGTTGAGGCATTGGATATTGACAAAGGAATAAAACCAACAAATTGGTTGCCAGCAACACTAAAGTAGCTGAGATGTGGGAAATGGGTGAATAAGTCTGAGTGGAGACTCCCTTTAAACTGGTTACTTCCCAAATTCAGATTCTCCAAAGAGGAAATATTGAAAATAGATGGGGGGAGGGTGTGTAAGCTATTAACAGCTATGTTAAAAACTATGAGATTTTTCAATTGGCCAAGAGTATAGGGGATATTCCCAGTAAGATGATTTCTTGCAAGACTTAAATGGACAATTGATGATAAGTTTCCAACAGAATCAGGGATATTACCCGTGAGATAGTTAACTTGAACAAATAATACCTGAAGTTTCGTCAAAGAGCCAATCTCTGATGGAATCTTTCCTGACAATTCATTGTAAACAAAGTTGATATTGATGAGATTGCGACAACTTGTTAAGTTGGCAGGAATTTCGCCCACTAGAGAATTATTCCCCAGGACCAAAGTTTGCAGTCTGCGCAAGCGACCAACTTCAGGGGGAATCTCATTAGTGAACTTGTTGTTTTGGAGATAAACTTGTACGAGGAAGCTTAAATTTCCAATGTATGGAGATATGGAACCGGCCAGATTATGTGATTGTAGGTCAAGTACAGTGACCCTTTGGTGCCTCACACCGCACGTAACACCAACCCATTGACAGAAATGGGTGGAGGTATTCCATGAGCTCAGTGCCCCAAGAGGGTCTTCGGTGATTCTATCCTTAAAATGAAGCAAGGCTGTGCGATCAGTCTCGTTGCTGAGAAGTGCAGAAGAAGCTGAGTTAAAGTAAAAAAGAAGAATGATAAGGACACAGCAAAGGCAAAAAAGGGAGAAATTTTTGATAGCCATATGGTAATCAGAATTAATCACAAAGTTGATACTGAATATGTGTAACATCGAGAAATCAGACATCTATATATAATTGTAACAACAATTAGTCAATTATATATGATATATGAAAAACCCTATGACTAGGTCCAATACTGTATGGTTCACATAACAATCAACATCACTAGATTCTGCATAATCAGCACAATCACTCTAGAATTTTATATATAAGGAAACCTTCCACTGCTTCAACTCACTGATTACAAATCCTCCCCATCTCTAATATTGTAGAAACTTGCACTCTTCCTAAAGTGCGTCAAAGTTTACACTTAGAATCAACTAATAATATACTGGTGTGTGGTGGCTTTTTCTGTCTGGTCTGTATACTATGATGTAAGCATAATTTTTTTGGTCATAGTCATGGTTTTGAATGAGGTTTCTCTTTCTCAGTGAAGTCACAATAATTGAATGATTGTTTCAGTATAAAAAATAATAGTTGAATTACTAATGAGACATTGAATGTGGATGATTGTTTCAGAGAACTAAATCTTCTTCTGACCTTTGACTAACAACGGGTTGTAGGGATGCTTCTGGTTCCGTATTGGGTTTGCAATAAAGCACAGACCACAGCAGGTGGCGTAGTACTAGACCAGCACAGGGCTGTGAACATTGAGCACATCTGATTCACATATAGCATTTGTCACAGTAGAAACTGCATAAATTTGAAAGGGTGATGGGAAAAGGTTATTTGAACTAACTAAAGTCTAAATTAGAACAAGATGGCATACTTAAGGTCTAAACTAAAACAAAGTAAAGTATATGAACTAAAGTGCAACGAGACAGCATACTTAGATGTTAGAAGCACTCGCCAACATGCATTTTGTTGCACGCCCTTACAAATTTTCTCAATGCTAGTAATCAGTGTGGCTTTGGGACAGCACTGAGAACTAAAACTTTCTTCTCGCCATTGAAGAATAACAGGGTACTCATTGGTCAATTCACCTATCTCTGGATGGATTGTCCAGCATTGGCCACACCAGGGCCGGAGATGAAGAATTCCACCAGCACAGGGCAATCAGCTTTGAGAACATGTGACTTCCACATAGCTCCGATCATAATAGGCACTGCAAAAGTTGAAAAATACGACGGGAAAAGGTTATTTCCACTGTCACACTATAAGGAATGGAATCATTGATTCAGCAGTTTTTTATCAGCAGAAAGATAGGATTGATCGCACGACAAATGTCAAAAAAATCCCCAAAATGAATAATAAGGAAACAAAAGAACATGGAAAACTCGTCAGAGTTGAACAGGTTACAACCTCCCATAAAAGCAGCTCCTCTTCATTTCTTTCGCAGGACATTTCACATACAGCACGACACTAAGATTTCTAGAGCCGGGAAACAAATGAAGCATGCTGTGGCTGTCCTATCATTTTCTTTAACAAAGTTACATATATACTAGCTGAGTTCTTGTATCTTGTCAAACCAATCCACGTTTCAATTTTTCATCACAAGAAACAACATATACATATATTACTTCCTCCTGCCCAAAATAAGCGTCGCATTTGTTTATTGCATTTCTGGTTAAATTGGGTTTCAAAGGCACCAACTAAGTCACCTCCAATTCACTCTCTTCATATCTCCCCAATAAGATCTCAGCTGTTCTATCATCACCTGAGTTACACAAATTCCTAGTCTTCATGCCCCAGCTGAGATCTTATCAATCTAGTCAACGAATCACATAATTTACTATCATTCTCAATGCAAAATCACTGAATCAGTACAAACGAAAAAAGAAACATACCATCAATAGCAACCCCCTGAAGCTTGACAGGAGATGATGGCGCTTTGACTCAAACCCTTGAATCCCCGGAGCGCGCCAAAAGCCATGGATTGTCCGGGGGCGTGATTTGATCTTCAAGCCGGACACGGCAAGGCCCGTCGGCGATGATGGTACAGCCATCGTGATGAGTTTCCAGCAATGGAAGCCAGAACTATGGGCATTTTGTATCTCAAACCGGTCCCGTATCGAATTTGAAATAGAAAAATCGAGAACCGCGGTTAATAATTCTGGAAAAAAACTTCAGGTGAATACCCTGAAAATATAACGTTTATACACCTAGATATTTTTTGATTGAGCGGGTACCTAAAATGCTTTTTCTTCCACTTATCTCTTTTCCGTTCAATTCCGTTAGAAATAAAAAAAATTTCATTTTTAATTTTGTTAGAAAGACTAAAATATTTTCAAGTATATTTTAACTTTTCAAATCTTACCTTTTTACCATTTCTCTTTACTCTTCTTCTTTGCTCTCAAATATTTTTTCTCCCTACCAGCCTTGCTCGCTACGTGACACGCCTTTAGTGATTCTCACATTTCTCGCCGAAGTGCCTCTCTATCATGTTATGTATTTATATATGGTAGCAGTGTGTGGAAGAGTCTTTTTTGTGCAAAGTACATGAGTAGACCTTTGGGATGGGTGAGTTTGGAGGTAGCGGATGGAGACAGTGGCGGTGTCGTGCACGAACAACCACATACCAGAGTTTGAGAAGAGATTAAGAAAAGGCAGGGTTGTGTTTCACAGGGACAACTCGTTGGATGAAGGTAATCTTTGCGTCTTTGAACTCATCAATCCCCACCAGCCTGACATTGTCTTTAAAGTTAAAATTGTTTGTGTTCTTCCACTCAACAGGTTTTGACCGCAATTTGACTCAGTTTAAGATTTAATTGTCACAGTTAAAATATTACATGGCAACGCGAACTGATTTGATTCTTACTAATTAATTGTCGATTCTGAGTTTTAAATGAGTATATTTCTTATTATAAGGGTAGACTAATAATATGTTGGTCAGGTAATTATTCAGATTATGAAATAAATGTATTATATTTGTATGGGGTAATGACAGTTGACTACACCGAACTATGTCACGTTTCAAATTTAATACCCCAACTTCCATATTTTCATTTGGGATACCCAAAGATTAAATAAGTGACACTTAGCCCAACGTCTGTTAAATCTAACTGATTTAGTTTGTCAAAAAGTCTAAAATGCCCTCAATGATTTTGGTCTGTTAAACCAGTCTGATTGGTTCAATTGATATGATTATGAAATGACTATTTTTTGCCCCTAATTGAATACTCAATTTAACTAATTAATGAGGGCAAAATTGACTTTTCGATTACATTTAATAATTATATATATATACATTATCATTAATTAAAGGATTATTAATTATATATTATTATCATTAGTTAATTAATAATTATATTAATTAAACCTTAATTAATCTAAATCTTCTTCAACCTCCTCGTCTCCGACAACCCCCACGTTTTCGGCCGCCTGCTCCGACCAGCCCCGTCTCCGGCCGCAACTCCGACCTGCCCCGTCCTCAGCCGCAAGCCTCGTCTCCGGCGACGCGACTGGGGTGAGAGGCTTCGCTTCTGGTTCGCGACGGAGGGATCGAGAGAGTGAGGAGCTGTCGCTCTCAGCCACCTCTGCCCTTCCGCCGCCGCGCTCAGTCGCCCCTACCCAACCTCCGCCGCCGACCTGCTCTGACAGATTCAAGCTTGACGGCTATGCGGCGGCTCTCGAGAACCCAGATCCGGCGAGCTCTGATGCTCGAGACCTAGATCCGACTCGCCTGCTCTCGAATCTGTGTAGGCTGAGCAGGTCCTCGACGGTCTCAATACCGAATCCGACTCGCCTGCTCTCGAATCCGTGTAGGCGGAGCAGGTCCTCGACGGTCTTGATACCGAATCTGACTCGCCTGCTCTCGAATCTAGGTCTCGAGCAGCAGAGCTCGCCGGATCTGGGTTCTCGAGAGCCGCCGCATATCCGTCGAGCTCGAATCTGTCAGAGCAGGTCGGCGGCGGAGGTTGGGTAGGGGCGACTAAGCGCGGCGGCGGAAGGGCAGAGGCGGCTGAGAGCGGCGGCTCCTCACTCTCTCGATCCCTCTGTCGCGAACCAGAAGCGAAGCCTCTCACCCCAGTCGCGTCGCCGGAGACGAGGCTTGCGGCCGGAGACGGGGCAGGTCGGAGTTGCGGCCGGAGACGGGGCTGGTCGGAGCAGGCGGCTGGAGACGAGAAGGCGGTCGGAGACATGGGGGTTGCCAAGACGGGGAGGTTGAAGAAGATTTAGATTAATTAGGGTTTAATTAATATAATTATTAATTAATTAATGATAATAATATATAATTAATAATCCTTTAATTAATGATAATATATATAATTATTAAATAATTATAATTATTATAGTTGTAATTGAAAAGTCAATTTTGCCCTCCATTAATTAGTTGAATTGAGTATTCAATCAGGGGCAAAATAGTTATTTCATAATCATATCAATTGAACCAATCAGACTGGTTTAACAGACCAAAACTATTGAGGGCATTTTAGACTTTTTGACAAACCAAATCAGTTAGATTTAACAGACGTGTCGCTTATTTAATTTTTGGGTATCCCAAATGAAAATCTGGAAGTTGGGGTATTAGATTTGAAACGTGACATAGTTCGGTGTAATCAACTGTCATTACCCCTATTTGCATTAATTACGATAAGAGAGCTCTTGGTATATGAAATAAACTCAAAACTGCATAGAAAAATTAGTAACGATGATAAACTATAGCTAATAGATTATAAATCTGAACTAGAATATCATATACAAAAAATTATTCTAACAATTATCACTAGTGATGAAGATTGAAGATGGGTGTCTTCACGTTTCAAAGTTAACACTTGACACTGTTGAGTGATAAGCGAAAATGGAATAATTATATCTTAAAAATCTCTTTTTTTTAATAAGGAAATGCATATATATATAACTTTTTTTTGAAAGTATAGTAATCTCTGTCATTAAAAAAGAAAACTATTTAATAGTGACTAATAAATTATTTAGCAGCAATCATGACTTTCGGAACTTAAAACTTTTCAAGAACCTATAAATAAACATGCTCAATGTTTTCTTTGAAGATCTGAATTGAACAAAGAAGCTGTTACAATAATGTACATTAAGTTATTAAAACCAAAATAATTAATACCAGTAACAATTATATTTGTGTTCTGATAACTGCAATTGAACTAAAAATAAATACTTCATATCCACACACTATATATCTTCCTATTGTAAACTCTTTGGCCATTTTTCCTGCAAAAAAATTCTCTCCTCCTCTCTCAGTCTAAAATTTCCAGAAATAGCTCAGCTGTTGAAAACATTTTCCTGAGAACCAAACACATTGAACAGAAAAAGAAAAAGGGGGTGGCTGCTGGTCCTCCGGTCAGTAGGCAAGATCGGAGATCGGTCACATACACGACGATCCACAAAGACAATGCCTGGAAATTTCGCCGTCTTTTTTTGCATTCTTTTCCTCTTCCTACTGACCGGATTAGCCTCCTCCGCGCCCTTCATTTCCTGTAAGAAATTTTTCCAAATATGTCGTTCTTCTCTTGATTTTCAGAGACCTAACGCGTTTTTTGGGCAGATAGCGCCTTGGAATCTCATGCAGGCCCGTCTCGATCCCTCCTACAGCAAAAGAAAAGTAAGTTACAGAACATTGGTATTGTAGTTGTTCAACAAATATATACATATGACAAATTTTCATAAAGCTTATGATTTTGTGTGTGCAGAATGTCCTATAGACTTTCAGCATCAGAATTACACGATCCTGACGAGCGAGTGCAAAGGGCCGAAATACGATCCTAACATATGCTGCATAGCTCTGAAGAGGTTTGGATGCAAATTCACAAACGAAATCAATGACATGGAGACGGATTGTGCAACAACGATGTTCAGCTACATAAACCTGTATGGCAAGTACCCGCCGGGCCTCTTTGCCAACACGTGCCGGGAGGGGAAGAACGGGCTTGACTGCAATGCGTTGCCACCTGCGCAGAATCCCATTGTTCTTAACTCTGGTCAACGACCGGCTGCGCGATTCACATTGCTCTCGCTGTCTTGCAGTTTCCTAGTGCTTTTATGGCTTCTATGCTTTTTCTAAACAGGCATGAAATTTGGGATTATTCTATATAGTTCCTTGTATGTGCATACTTTTAATTGTGTAGTGTTTTACATCCTATTTGTTGGTCTATCCTCTATAAATTAGATTAACATTTACAGAGAAAAAGTAAAGAAGAAGAAAACCATACTAAGAACATGATCCTGAAACTCAGCTATCTGAAGCAATCGCTTACCTGTGAGTAGTGTTTCGATATATCTTAACCCATTAAACCTGGATGCAAAATTTTCCTGCCCGGTTGAATTTCCTCGATCCACATCCGATATAGCATCCGAGAAAATTAAAATTTTAAATCTTGTTTCTCAATTGCATATCAACCGAAGCCTCGTACTGAACAAGCTAGATTACCCGAATGAACGCAAAGCCTCTTATTCATACCAACCCTACTTCATCTTTCTTTGTAAAGCAGCTGCTACTGTCATGAATCATAATTTTTTAAAAGCCCAACTTTCCTCTCATTGTTTTCATCTTCCAAGGGATTGTCACGTGCTCGTGAGATTTCCATGATAGCTTCTGCCTTTCATGCAGCAATCAAGCTACAAAGTATAATTTTATCCTCAACTTTACTAATCTTATTTATGCAAAGATACATATAGTTTTCTAGAGTCTCATGTTAAACAACACAGTTAGGAGCTTACATATCGGTAAAATACTTCAACCTTTGTCGAAGTCTAAACATCCTAAAAAATTGAAAAACTCTTATGGAGGCCAAGTACATCCTAAGTTCTCTAGAAAAAAGCTAAATATGCCAAAGGCAATACAATAGCATTAGCTATGATTGGAACCAACAACTACCATAACTGCTGAAGAATGATTTAAGTAACCATATAGCCTGCATAATATCCTTGGCAGTGCATCAACCTATAGTAACAGAATTATGACCTAATACCAACTTGATACCCGACTATGATAAATTTCCAGTTAATCTCAAAACAAATTGTAATTATTGTACCTTCATCGCATTCATTTCATAACCCGTTGTTAGAATAGTATCACATTTCTCCTACACCCACATAATTATGGTAAGCAAGATCTAGCCATGAAGAACACCATACTAACATTTCAATTAAACAAGTACAAGTAGTTCAACTCAATTACCAAAAGAACTCAAACTTTTCCTTCCAATTATTCAAATTGCTGTCTCGAAAACCAACACACGAGTACAATGCAGCATATAGAGATTATACACGAGTTCAAGGTACCTCTTTTAAAACAAAATTGCAACTATTGTAGGAACTAGTAAGGATAGTATCACATTTCTCCTCTACATACATACTTACGTTAAGCAGGATCTAGCCATGACGAGCATCGTAGACAAACATTCCAATTAAACAATTACAAATAGTTCAACTCAAACTTTTCCTTCCAATTATTCAAATAGAGATTACATATGAGTTCAAGGTACCTCTTTTCACGAAGAAGGCTTGAACGAATCAACAAACCCGCTACCAAGAAGCCTCTCCACATACTTCCCGAGAATGTCCACTTCCAAATTCACCTTCTGCCCAACTCTCTTCAACGGAATCACCACATTCTGCTGAGTGTAAGCCACCAGCATAAAATTGAAGCAACCCTCCTCCTCAAACACATCCACCACGGTCAGGCTCGCTCCGTCCACCGCCACGAACCCTTTCGGCACGATGTACCTCAGCACCTCCCTCGCGGCCCTCACCTTCACCCACAGCGAGTCGCCCTCCGCCTCCATCGCCACAATCTCTCCTGTCCCGTCCACGTGGCCCTGCACGAAGTGCCCGCCCATCCGGCTCGTCGGCTGGACCGCCCTCTCCAGGTTGACCGGCGACCCGGGTTCGAGCTCGCTCAGCGACGTCTTCCTGAGGGTCTCCGGCGCCAGCCCGACCGAGAACTCACGCGCTTCTGGGTCGAATCCGGTCACCGTCAGGCAGGTTCCGTTGACGGCGATGCTGTCGCCGAGGCTCACGCCCTCGAGGACGGTCCTCCCGATGATTCTCATGGTGACACCGTCGTTCTCGGCGGTGCCCACTTGCTTGATCTTGCCGATCTCTTCCACGATTCCGGTGAAGAGGCACTGGACTCGGTTTCGGCGGCGGGTTTGGGTTTGGGGTTTTCGGGAGCTGACGGAGAGAGAGATCGACGATGGTCTGGAATTGGGGTTGAATTTGAGGTGGGTTTTGGGGTAAACGGCGATTGGAGTCGTCGCCGGAGAGAGGAATTTTGGGGTTTTGGAGAGGGGGGTCACATAGGAAGAGACTGACATTTTCTGTTTGTTTCTCGGGAAAGTTAGGAACTTTGGTAATATGAAACTATTGGGTTCGGTGTGGACTCATTCTTTAGGGGATGGATTCGGTGGGTAAAAACCAAAATTGCCTAACAAAAGCATGAAACTGTTAAAAGTACAAATTTTAATTGTCTCTCTTGATCGGATCAACTTTAGACTCTTTACGTTTAATATGTTGAAAATGATATTTAATAAATAAAACAAACTAAATGATATATTTTTGCAATTGCAGATCTGATTTTCAAAATAATACATATAATTTAACGACTGTCATTAAAATGAGTGCAAAAATGTCAAAGCAAGTTATTAATGTTTAATTAAGTAATTAAATATGAGCATCAATGTACTATTCTTATGTACAAATACACAAATATTTATCTGTCGTAAGATCCACAAATCAACGCTCGTGATTAAATGCTAATTTCAATGGCACGCGTCGTAAATATTATATTGTATAAGCCTAAAAACGCACATAATCAAGTGAGAAGAGGGGTAGTAACGTATCTTTAACATTGTGTCGAAATAAAATCCTTGATTTTCGGTAAAAAAAAATTGTATATTTTTTTTACTCTTTTTAATCACAAATCAAATTTTATTGATTTATGTTTATGTGCAACTGCGTTTGCAAAACAATTGTTCATATTTGTGATTCAGTCTTCATATTTTTTTGTGGATCTTCATGAATTGCTCCAATAAAGCGAAATTTGCAGAGAATTTTGAAGCGCCTAATGAACTGTTGAACCCGATCGTGAAAGACGACGGTAAGATGGTTCCATAAACAAATTTCCATTAAGTTATTGTATGTTTGTTGTAGTCGGGTTCATATTGATCGTTGGTCGTTTATGAAAATGTAGGAATTGAAGTCGTTCCTAAAACGAATCATGAAGAAGAATGAGTCGGTTGTGGAGTTGCAGTGGATATGTCTGATGAATATATTGAAGGTCTGTAAAAAATTTCCCTTATTCCATATTGATTCATGAACATTAGAAATAGTTCAATTATCCTATTTGTTAGTTTCTAATATATAGTATGTCATGTTTAAATTTGTACATATTTTCATAACTCCATTTGTATATAATTTCATGATTTTATTTTGCACATAATTTTATGATTCTCTTTCATTCACAATTCTATTTTTTACTCATCGCAAGTATTAGTGTTTCCATAATTGCATTGTCTTTAATTACCCCTAAACTTAATTCCACAATTCTATTTGACTTACTTAAATAATTCCAAATTGTATGTAATTTCACGATCACATTATTCCATTTCCCTTAATTACATAATTCGAATTAACTAACTTTGTATGTAATCACATGATTCCATTAGATCAATATCACATGATTCCATATTTCGTGAATATTTATTATAAATTCAAATTTCTATAGTTGTGGATATTTATAGTTCAATTTCTTATTTTGACGTATATTATTGATTATCAGAATCAACCGAAATGACCATCATACCCTTTTAATTGATTTTAAATTCATGAAATCATAGAAGAATCTAGACCATGTAGTTTATTCTCATATTTACACATGGGCAACCATTTGTACAGGAGTGCATGTATAAGAATTTGAATTTAAATTTAAATTAATGAATGGGTTGATTTATCGATTTATCAGTTTAAGTCTACCTACTATAGTCTATAATGAGTTAATTACTCTATAATTAGAAGACAGATTACTTTAACAACCAAAAGAATTGTATACTGCTTTCAAAAAAATAATAATTGCATGTTAACTACCAAAAATATCAAATCCTATTTAGTCTAATGTTAAGTGGTTGACACTTAGTAGAGTTTGAGTAACCATTGACAAACAAATATGTATTGATTTGTTCTGTCTCATTTATTTATTAGTTTGTACTTCAAATTTCTACCGATTTGACTTGAATAAAGTGGCATGCATTTAATTTACACACACAATGTATTTATCAATACATTTATATTTAATAAAGAAAATTTCACTTACCCACTCTCAATACATTTATATTTAATAGAGAAAATTTTACTTACCCATTCTTAAGTTTGGCCAAGTTTAACCTTTTTTAAGTTCAAAATTCACTTGTATAGTCTCCTGAGCTTGTAAAAGTCTCACTTTACCTATTTTCAGTTAACTTTTTTTAAAAATTCTGTTCACTTTTTGTGAAATGACGAAAATACCCTTTCATTAAAAAAATTAAAAATAAATGATTTTGAACTTTTTTTATACAAAAACAAAGAATAAAAAAACTATTTTAGTATTAACTTTTTTTTAAACAAACTTTATAAAAAAACGCTGTTTAAAAATCATTTAAAAAATTTTTTTAAAAAATTTATAAGAAAATCTTTTTAAAAATTATTTTTACTACTAACAGAATTTTATTCTTTATTTTATACAATGAAAACATTATATAAAAAAGTTCAAAAATCATTTTTATTAATTTATTATAATTTTTCAGTAAAAGAGTATTTTCGTTATCTTGCAAAAAAGTTAACAGAATTTTAAAAAAAGTTAACAGAAAAGGGTAAAGTGAAACTTTTTCAAACTTAAAGAACTTCACAAATTGATTTTGAAGTTAAGGGGAATCAAGTAAAACTCGGCCAAATTTAAGAGTAGCTAAGTGGAATTTTCCCTATTTAATATCATTGAACTATAAAATCAATATAACATTAAGGTAAATTACACTTAACTCCACTTAGGTTTCCAGAAATCCCACTTACCTTTCTCGAAAAAAAAATGTTAAATCACAGCCCACCTAGGTTTGTTAAAATACCACTTAGCCCAACTCCGTTAACTTTTTTTTTTGAAATTATGTTAACTTTTTTAGAAATGACGAAAATGCCCGTTGTATTTAAAAATTTATTGAAACTTTCAAATGACATAACTTTCTCATACGAGCTCTATTTCGGGCTCATAGTATATCAAATCGAAGAGAATCAAAAGATCAATGACTTTGAAGAATGATTTTATTATTAATAATTAATATTATTTTAATAGTTAATAAGTAGAATTATTATTATTATTATTAATATATCAAAATTTATTAATGACATAACTCTCTCATATGAACTCCATTTCGAACTCATAGTATATCATGTTGAAGAGAATCACAAGATCAACAATTTCAGAGAAAGAAGTTTTTGTCCAAAATTTTATCTAACGACAAAAAATTTCGAAGTTTTTGGCTCACTCGGGCTCCGTCCCCGGGTCCTTTGCCTTTTCGGAATGTGGACGGGGTGCTCTCTCCGGTGACCTTGCTCGCCGTCGATGCTTCCTCCGTCGTGCCTTCCCTTTGCGGCTCCGGCGAATGGAGTTGCCAACGCCTCGTGTTCCGTGTCGGCGACGCTTCGTTTGGTGTGGTTACATTGGGTGTGGTGCTGTCTAGACCCTTCCACCCACGCTTTGCCTTGTGAACGTGAGCTCATCATTATCAGCACTCCCTAGACTGGGCTTCATTCAGTGGGCTTGGAGTTGGGCCTTCACTGGGCTTTGGCTTCACTTCTTCATGTTAAAACCCATTCTCAATCTGTTTTTTCTTTTTTCTTTTTTTCTTTTCATCATATCAATTTTAATTTGATTGTATTTGTATTTGTAATTTGGTTTTGTCTTCCCACTTCCAACTTAAAAGTGGTTGACATTATCCTTCTTTTAATGCATAATACTTTTGCTAAACAAAAAAAATAAAATATCATCGAACTGTAAAATCAATATAACATAATGAGCCAATGGCTTCTCATATATTGGATGGGTTTGAGTTTGGGAGGGTTTGTTTTGAGGTATGTTTCATGAGAATGTTAAGTTATGTGTATTTATAATCAAACTACTATGTTGAAAATGTGTTTTTTTACAATTGGATGGGACAATCCGAACACCCATAAAACATGTACACATAGTACTACTTTAATTTCTTCTCATTTTTCAAATTTATTCATATTTATTTTTATTCACTTCCTAATATATTTATCATGTAATTGTGAGCATAATTTCTTTGATAAACTCATAAAAATATATGTAATTTTAATCTAATGAAGATTTGGGCATGTCTTTCGACATAGACAGAGCAATCGTCATTTGACAGTTTAAAAGCGGATCAACACAAACTCACGTGATTCGTATTTGCTTACGTACCACACATGCTCCGTCATACTCTGCATGCTCCTCTTTCACTGGTTTACTTGTACTGAATAATATAATTAAACTAATAATAAACACATTAAATGTTTGAGTTAGGTCAGGTTGGAGTGGGTTAAGCCTTTCTAACCCGCCAAGCTCCCCATAAACGATCAGATTCTCTCTTTTTTTCAATCCGTTACTCGTCCGGATCACACCATATTGAGTCTATTAACAGTCGAGAGTTGTGGTGGATAAGCATATCCGAGACGGGTTGGCAGACATTTTTGCTCTCTCCTATGTAGAACATAAAAAAAGGTGCATAGGAAGATTATGTGCCTTACCATGACAACTCGGGTGTATGTCATCTGAGGGTGTTCCAAAATGTTGGGAAAACTATCAAGTAAGAAAAGTGATGTGTTGAGTTGTTGGACGAGTTTTGCCTAATTCAAGTGTTGGGTCAACCTTTGTGTCGTAGTTGTGGTCTTAATTTATTTGGTTAAGTAAATCTTTTTGCTTAGTTTCATGAAGAATATATATATATTAAAAAAACAAGTTATCACAAACACAACAAGAACTAAACTCCAAATTAACTTGCCAAATGCCACATCCACACACCAACAAAAATTTCCAAACTTTCATATAATATCACTCTCAAAATCAAAAGCTACACAAACACCCACATTAATTAACCATAAGAAAAAAAGACATGCTATATATGGCTACATCATAGAAAAAACAAGAATAACAACCCTAAGTTGTAGCTTCAAAATTGGGAACAAAAATAGTTAAAATAATTAAAAAGGTCCAATATAATAGGGCAATTCCAAAGTGGTGGTGGAGGCAGATACACTTTCACCTAACACCAACACACAAAAGTATGAATACCAGTCCACCACCCTCCATCTGCTTATTTCCTACCCCTTCTTCTCCCAAATTATAAACCCTCACCTCCTGTTTCGGTCTCTGGATCCAAACTCAAGTGCTTGATCAGTTCGACTGTCAAAATCGCATCCATGGCGAAGGACGCGAAAAGGGTCTTTAACCTTTTCCTAAGGGTTGTGGCATTTGTTGCGACGCTTGGCGCTGCCATTGTCATGGCGACGAGCCACGAGCGTGTGAACTTCTTTGGAGTGTCGGCTATTGAAGCCAAGTATAGCAACACACCGGCTTTCAAGTGAGTTTATATGGTTTTTAATTTGAATTGAAATTTAAAACATTAGTATTGTGTGTGTGTGCTTTTGGTGTGATTGATTGGGTTTGTTGTTTTTGTAGGTACTTTGTTATTGCTCATGCTATTGTGAGTGTTTATGGGTTTCTCGTCATGTTCCTTCCTCGGAAGAGCCAGCTATGGTCGTTGGTCGTTGCATTGGACGTGGTAACTAGCTCTCTCTCTATATATAGTTTCATGTGTTACTTTAGTACTTTAAAATTTCATGTCGATATCGAATATGAATATGTTATAGGAAAATTAACTATAATCTTGAGTTTTTAGGCGAGTCCAATTATAACCGGTAATGTATGAGTCGGATTGGATCAACTCTTTGACGTTGTTCATGTGATCGGGTCGACCATGGAATGCGGAAATCATTTTCATATGGTATTCACGTGAAATGAGTGTTAAAGTCATGTAATGAAGAAAAAAAATGTGAATCCATCCATTAGTTAATATTATGAACATATTTTAGCTATTTATGTGGGTCATGATTTAACATTGATCTTTCACCCGTATTAAAAATATGACAACGAGGAAGGTTTTATGATATTTGTTTCGTCTTCATCGGAGTTACCAGGTTAATCGGGTTAAGAATACTTTTAGCGCTCTCAATAAAAATGACAACATAATGTGTTTGGAGTGAATTCCTATCGTGTTTATGGTATTTTGTCATCCAAATATGCACTCCCATAAGACAATCAGTGCTCCAAAAAGCCTTGACTTGTCCGATTAATACTCTTTAATCTTCTATAGTTTTTTTATTATTCTTTCAATCCAATTTCTTTTTCGTTTAATCTTCAATAAGTCTTCATAAGACTTCCTCTGCCTGACTAGCATTTTTTAGAACACTGAAGACAGCCCATCTCGTTCACCAAAAAGCTCAAAAACACACTTTTTGTAAAGTTAACAATGGGTGGGTTAGGTGTGAGTTTTATGATTCTCGTTCCAGTCCTAAGTCGTGTTTTAATCAACATGATATCAGAATCTGGTGATCTTTTACGTGCACCACATGTGCCAAAGACCCGATTACTGATCGAGTCTCTATAATTTTCAAGACATTGTTATATAAATGAGCAGGTGTTCACAATGTTACTGACATCGAGCATATCGGCGGCGCTGGCAATAGCTTACGTGGGGAAAAAGGGGAACTCTGCGGCGGGTTGGCTTCCGATATGCGGACAAGTTCACAAGTACTGCCACCAGGTGACAGGAGCTCTGGCGGCTGGCTTCCTAGGACTCATAGTCTACATGTTCCTCGTACTCTACGCAATCCACACTGTCCTAAACCCTCTTCTCATGCACAAGAATTAGATCAAATATGGGGATTTCTTGTTGCAACAGGTTGATTCTATATATATATATATATTTTGTGCACACTTTATATATATGTGTTACATGACAGTCTCTCTTCTGTAAGAAAAACAAATATATGTATGGGTCGTATATGTATCTTCTCCTATCAATATGATTTACTGGTCTTAGTTATGTAATATACTAAAAGATAGTACGTTGTTCTTTCATATATTCAAGAGTAGTAATTGCAATTGGGTACATTCGGCCGAAATCACTTTTATACATAGGTACAATTAACTTTTTTAGCTTATCACGTTACTTCAAATCTTATTTATATTTTTTTAGATAAATACATGTAAAATTTTGCCTAAATCAGTAATCATAGTGTAGCTAGATGAAAAAAAAGTTAAGTGACTTATTAAGTTAAGAAAATATTGTGTATTTATCTAAACATTGATATGAACTCGTTGGAGTTCAAAATCTTATGCAGACATCGAAAAGGTTAGGATTATGTACGAAGTTTTTGTGCTGGAAACCTTCGAGTGTAGGATGGATCGAATGAAGCCACGATGGGTTGTGAAAATCCCGTCGATAATTCGGACGAACGCCACAAGAATTTTGAGCACAAATTCTTGATAAATTCTAGAGTTAAGAGAACCCTCTCTAAACACACAATCACACAATGTTTTATATAATTCAAGTATATCTCAAACTAGAGTTTAGACACTTATTTATAGTGAAGGAAAAGACTAACGAAAGGTCTTCCAATCCAATGGTCATAAAACCAATTGAATGAAAAAAAAACATAACCCTAAAAACATAAGTAATGAAAAATAAACCCCCCAAGTAAATGAGAACTAATGGTGCACATCTAATTATATCAAAAGAAACAAATAAAAATAAAATACTCCTTGTGGCCGGTTGAACGTCCGGTTCGGTTTTGGCATATATGATGCAAAGTCTTGTGACCGCCATAGAACCGTTGACGTCGTAAAATTATGAAGTAATAAGACCAAATCTTTGACGAAGTATCTCAGAACTATGTCTCTAAGTTGGTACTTGATTTGTCCACGTGTTGGTAGTCCAATAGAGTTCCATTCTCGATCTTCTAGTCACGTCGGTGGTCCAATAATACTAGTAATGTGTGTCTAGCTGTAATTATCTCTATTTATAATAACATTAAATAAAATTTTCAGGTCGAGACAAAATTATGGATGGAAAATAGAGTAGAAAATAAAGATTAATGAGTATACTAAGAGTCACATGCGTACCTTGGGAATTTAAGATATAGATACACGAGATATTTAACTACAAATCACTATTTATAGTGTAAAGTAACAATCAACGAATGTAGGTAGGTTGAGATTAAACACTAGTTAATAAAATAAGGATGTGTTAAAGACTTTTACATATTCTATTAGAAAGTTATGAACTGAGATTTTAGCATTTTTAAAATAAATTGTAAGCCAAGTCCAATAAAGTGGATTATCTCTTAAAAAAATTTAATGTATACAACAACAATGGTTTGATTTGTTATTACGGTACCCTAAACTGACTAAAACAATTTGAGAAATGTTCGAGAAGAAGTATGGTACAGACGATGTTGGAAAAAAGAAAATATATTTGGTCGTATAAAATGGCTTACATTTTACATGGTAAACAAAAAGTCAACATGGACCAAGTTCATTTTTACGAGAATTTGTCGGCCGGCGTCATCAGTATGGGGATGAAGATTGGCGATATCTTCCTCGCAAGTGTGTTGCTCGAGAAGTACATGTCTTCATAGACGACTACAAAAATCACCAAAATTATAAGAAGAAAGATCTCTCAATCCAAGAGCTAATTATTCATATAATGATCGAAGAAGTGAATCGATCTAATGATATGTTAGACTTGTTGCCGACTCACACTATTAAAACAAACATTGTAGAGTCAGGTGGTACATGTAATTTCAACAAGTACATGGTCAAAAAGAAAGTTGGCAACAACCAGAAGAATGACCCCATCAAAAAGTCATACAACAAATCCTTCTACCTGCCGGATTTAATCAAGGAATTGAAAAATATGTGTTTCATCAAAGAAATAATTCTTGCAAGCGTAGTCAGAGGAAGCTTGACTGGGGTTTCGTTCGGCTTCAGCGATAGAGGCAACTCGGATCTGGAGGCAACTCAACACAATTCGTAGATAGAGACACAAAGAGATAGGGATTTTGAGATAGAGGCGAACAGAATCGGAGGTAGCTGAAAGCACGCTTGACCGACGACGAGGCGATATGCGCTTACCAAAGAGAGAAATTGGGCGCAAAAGAAGTGGTGAAGAAATCTTCTAAGTGTTGGAGATTTATAATTTCATACCTGACAATTTCTCGTCGGATACGTGGCACATGGTTTAAAATTAAACCTCATGACACCTATACGACGAACTTTGGCAACAGTCATACCCGACGAGACATTGATAGTGTCTCATCAGTCACGTAACCGACGAGAAATTGTTCATGTCTAACCGGTTATAAACACACATAACCGACAACACATCATGTGTCATCGGCTACAATTCACCTAGCCGGCGAGATGCAATATACCGTCAGGTATGTGAATTGTAGCCGACGACACTCAAATTGAATGCACTGACCATAATACTATCCGTAGTAGCGGTGGTGTCATCAATGATGAAGCGGGATGAGCGCTCGTATAGGTGGGAGCTGACCCTAGTGGTCTGGCGAGCTTGACGATGGTAGAGCCGGCTCCATAGTAAAGCGGCTGCTTAAGGTCCACTACGAAAATAAGCCTAATATATTAATAGATAGGGATATCTTAAAAAAATAAAGATCCAATCTGAAATCAGTTTATTTTTCTCAAAATAAAGGGTTTATTTTTTGTTCTCTTTTTAAACTCTTTTTTGAAGAAAAAACGAATTTTATTAATTAAATACTAACTAATCCGACATCAAACCGAACAGCTAAAGTTACAGATGATAAGACAGATCACTCACTGTAATATTAGTTAGGGATAATTACACTTTGCCCATGCTAAAATGATCACTTTTACATTTTACTACAATTAAAAATAAAGTTTACATTTTACTATCGCTAATTGCGTTTTTTTACACTTTGCCCTAACAGTGTTAGATTTTGGATGAATATTTTTATTTTATAACAAAAAGACCAAAATACCCTTAGGGTTTTTTTCTCTAACTAAGATCAACCTCCACTCAAATCCGGCCAGACCCGGTTTAATTATTAATAATTAAAATAATATTATTTATTAATAATATATTGAAACTTTTGAATTACATGAGTCTCTCATACGAACTCTATTTCAGGCTTATAGTGTATCAAATCGAAGAGAATCGAAAGATCAACAACTTTAATGAAATATTTATTTATTAATACTTAATATTATTTTGATATTTAATAATTAAGAAATATTAATTATTAATAATATATTTAATTATTAATAATATGGTGAAACTTTCGAATGACATAACTCACTCATACGAGCTATGTTTCGGGCTCATAGTATATCAAATCGAATAGAACCATAAGTTCAACAATTTCGAAGAAATAAGGTTTTGTCTAAAATTTCATCCAACGACAACAAATTTTTTAATCTTTAAAAAAAATTCGTCCAACATTTACCAGTGTTAGAGCAAAATGTTAAAAAAGTTATTAATAATTAATTATTTATATTTTTGGTGATAATTATTTATCACGTAAAATTAAATCAATTATTAATAATATATAGACAAATACTTTTTTCTTCAAAGTTGTTGACTTCCAATTCTCTTTGATTTGATATAATATATGAGCCCGAAACAAAACTCGTATGAGAGAGTTATGTTATTTGAAAGTTTTAATATATTATTATTATTATTATTTATAATAATTATTATTACTATTAATTGATATTATTTCAATAATTAATTTACTTTTATTTTTAATTATTAATAATTGAAAAAATGATTTCCTTTTATTTTTATTAAATAATTATAATTAATAATAATAAATTATAATTTTATTAATAAATATTATTAATATAAATTATATATTTTTAATAAATATTATAATTTGATGAATAATAGAATCAATTTAAAATTTTGATTGATAATTGAGGGCAATTTCGACTTTTCATACAATATAAAAATTTTCCATCCAAAATCTAATACTGTTAGTGTAAAGTGTAAAAAATATGCAATTAGCTGTTGCAAAGTGTAAACTTTTTTTTTAACTGTAGTAAAATGTAAAATCGATTATTTTAGCATGGGTAAAGTGTAATTATCCCTATTAGTTAAAACATACATGGTGAATTCTTATTTTAGTCTTCACCTTTGCCACATTCTTGGCTTATTAAAATTAGTATTTTATTTTATTTTTATTTTAAGAACATTTATTTCCACCCAACCGTTGCTATATAGTCCCTTCACCTCCCCGATCAACCCTATATAATAACCAAAACCCAAACCCTAGAACCCATCCATCGACACTCACAACAAATCGCCTCTCATCTCACAACAATGTCACTCGAAAACCACTCTTCCTCTTCCGAAGAATCCGACGTCACCGCCGTCGCCAAATCGAAGCCCTCAGAATCCGACGTCACATCCGTTGCCAAATGGAAGCGGTCGGCTATGAGTGAGGTGATTATCAATAACAACCACAAGAGTTGGAATGATCAAATGAAGGAGTACATTGTCAATGGGTTGGAGCTGATTGAGAGTCCTTCCGAGAAAGCAAAGCTCAAGAAGAGGTGGGACGAAATTTGCAAGTCTGAATATGAACTCTATGTGACGCGCACTAAGCTGCTTCTTGAGACGCTTGAAACTTTCAAGCCATCATCATCATCAACATCATCATCTGAAGAAGAAGAAGAAGAAGAAGATGATGAAGAAGATATATAGATGAAGCTCTCATTGATATATTTACTTTTCTTGAAATTACTATCTTTCCTTATGATGCTTTTGCTTGGTGTATGATCCGTACCCTTTTGTCTGGTTTGACATGTTTTGTATAGGGCGGATCAAATTTTCACATTACCCTCTTGTCTTTTGGTCTTTATGAAGATAAGTTATTTGCAAGTTTTCTTTGACATGTTTTCATAATCTCAAGTGCTTATGTTGTGGTATGGTTGAAACTCCCATTTGGGTTGTGTCTTCTTGGTGCATTTGATTACTGTACCATTTGATAAGTATTGAATGTGCATACGATATGTGATTATAGCTGACGGGACATTGTGTGCATCGGCTATATATGTCATATACTGTTGACACATAGTAATCATCTGTGTATAGGTTGTTGTCTATGGAAATCCGGTGCATTATCGGGGTTTATCCGACACATTTGTGTGTGTAGGGAATGTATGATTTTCTGCTAGTGAGGCTTTCAATCCTGTTTCAATTTGAATGGAATTAGTAGCGGGATAAACCTAAGGTTATAGAAGTGAATGAGTACACTTGTATTGTATGAATGAAAAATCAAGCTCTAAACACCGTGTGATTGTAATTATCCCAATAAAAACTTTAAGGTACATTTTGACATTTTGTTCTGAAATTATCCCGGAAAATAAAAAAAAACCAGCCCCTCAATTTCTTCAAACCAGCTCTTGTTGATTTGTTGTTGCAGTGTGATTCTGGTGTTTTTGTGATTCCCATACAAGGAATCCTTCCAGCAAGTTGGATTTGGCATCTGCAAGAGAAGAGTGACATCCTTCCAGTTTTGAGGCTGAGCTATCACCATCTCCCTTCGCCTTTGAAGCAGTGTTTTGCTTATTGTGCCATATTTCCAAATTTTTGTTATCCTATCAACTTGCTGATAAAAGTTTCTTCTTTCTCTAATTTTTGTTATCCTATCAACTTGCTGATTACTGTCATTTTAATGTACCATGATAAACTTGTTATTTGTTAAAGAAGGCTATAATGGTTCTGTTTGGAACTCAGGATCTGGCTATACGTGTTCAATTGTTAACACATGTATTTCGTTTTCCAAATCTTGATACATATATTACCATGGAATTCAAATCCAACACTTGTTGACTCAAGCCTTAAAGAGCTTGAGTGCTGATGAAAAATAATAACAATCTCCTGAAAGTCTCATATGTACTAATCTGCAGAAACAATTGTGTTAAGTATTAGCAACTAGTACATGCCTTTCAGCTGATATTTGTTTCTTACCCGAAATGGCTATGAAACTGTTGTCTGCATATTTTTTCTGCTGCTTACTTGTTCTTGTGATAACTCTTCTTCCATCTTGTTTTCACTCAGTTACTTCTGCTATTCTCAGCAACGAGACTGATCGGTTATCCTTACTCGAATTCAAGTCCAGAATTACCAGTGACCCTCTTGAGGCAATGAGGTCATGGAACAACTCCATCCATTTCTGCCAGTGGAGTGGTGTTACGTGCGGAACTAGGCACAAGAGGGTCATTGAGCTGGACCTACACTCACAAAACCTGGTTGGTTCTATATCCCCTCACATTGGAAATTTAAGCTTCCTTGTGCACGTTAATCTAAAAAACAATAGCTTCAGTAGGGAAATCCCCCCCGAGATAGGCCGCTTACGTAGACTGGAAACCTTGATCCTGACTAGCAATTCTCTGGTAGGAGAAGTTCCTGCCAACTTATCAAGCTGCCGAGATCTCATTATCCTCAAGATGGGATCCAACTTGCTTTCAGGAAAAATTCCATCTGAGCTCGGCTCACTGATCAAACTCGAGGTGTTATCTTTTTCATTTGGAAACTTGTCATCTCTGACTCAGTTACTATTGGCAACCAATCATCTAAGTGGTACTATCCCTTACTCTCTTGGCCAACTCAAGAATGTCACAGATTTTGAAGTAGCTACAAATATGTTGGAGGGTACAATACCTCCATCCATTTTCAACTTATCCCTCATGTAGGATTTTGCTGTATCAGTAAACAAGCTCCAGGGTAGGCTCCCCTCAGACTTGTTCATCTCTTTTTCACATGTCGAATTCCTTAGCGTCGGTATGAACCAGTTTGTAGGATCTATTCCTCCTTCATTGTCCAATGCTTCAAATTTGGATTCTTTTTTTCTTACAACAAACAAGTTTACTGGGAAAGTACCAAACTTGGACAAGCTTCAGAAGCTCTATTTCTTTGTTGTGGCCTATAACTCTTTAGGATTTAGGGCAGCGGATGACCTAAACTTCCTTTCATCTCTCACCAATAACACTAGTTTACAGTATTTTCAAATCACTAGTAACAATCTTGGAGGATCACTGCCTGAATCAATTGGCAACTTGTCGAGTCAGCTTCGTTTCCTGGCAATAGAAGTAAATCAGATTGTAGGAACAATTCCTGCTAGTATAGGTAACCTCAACAGTTTGGAAGTTTTATCAATGACTCGCAACCATCTCTCCGGTAGCATTCCTGAAAATATGGCTAATCTTCGAAGTCTAAGACTACTGTATTTAAGTGAAAATGACCTGAAAGGAAATATACCAGCAGCTTGGATTGGAAATTTAGAGAACTTGATACACCTACTTTTGAAGAACAACAATCTTCAAGGTAGCTTACCACCAAGTTTGGGTAAGTGGTACCATTCCTGCACAGCTATTCAACATTTCATCTTTATCCCTTGAGCTAGACTTCTCCTATAATCATCTGACAGGAGCCTTACTGGCAGAAGTTGGAAACCTTAAAAATCTAGGCACACTGGATGTCTCGAGAAACAGATTATCTGGGACAATTCCTGCTAGTCTTGGAAGTTGTATAAGTTTAGAGGAGTTGAGCATGCAATATAAATTTTTTCATGGTGCCATTCCTTCATCTTTAGGCTCTTTGAAAGGACTTCAGTATTTAGATCTTTCTCGCAACAATTTGTCTGGTAAAATTTCCTAGTTTCTAGAGGATTTGGTTTTGCTAAAGTCTCTGAACCTTTCTTTTAATCATTTTGTTGGTATGGTGCCAAAAGAAGGTGCCTTCAAGAATGTGAGTGCAACTTCAGTAGAGGGAAACAATGAATTGTGCGGTGGAATTGCAGAATTTCATCTCCCTGAATGCAACTCGAATGAGCATGTCAAAAGTAAGAGATTGAGTCATAAGCTGAAAATCACCATCTCTACGGTTTTGGGATTTCTTGGAGCAGTTGCTGTGACTTCTTTACTCCTCTTTTGGTTAAGAAAGAGAAATGCTAAGATTGAATCAACCTCTTTAGAGAACTCGCTATTGCAGGTGTCTTATCGAGCTCTTTTCAAAGCTGCTGATAGGTTCTCTTTGTCTAATTTGATTGGCGTTGGAAGTTTTAGTTCTGTTTATAAAGGAACTCTAGATGGAGGGAAAGTTGTGGCAGTTAAGGTATATTCAATCTTGAACGACGAGGAGCTTTTAAGAGTTTCATGGCTGAATGTGAGGCTATGACAAGTATCAGGCACAGGAGCCTGCTTAAGGTGATAACTGCGTGTTCGAGCATTGATATTCATGGCAATGATTTCAAGGCTCTCGTTTACGAGTTTATGGTTAATGGAAGCTTAGAAAAGTGGTTGCAACCTACTCCCGAGTCAAATGTAACAAGGAAGTTTGTCATTGATGTGGTTTGCGCTCTAATTTATCTGCATCATCAACATGGTCAAACACCAATTGTGCACTGTGACCTCAAGCCAAGTAATATTCTTCTTGATGATGAAATGACCGCAAAAGTTGGAGATTTTGGGTTGGTGAAGTTCCTTTTGGAGGAGACCAACAACACAAGTACAGATCAACCGAGTTCGGCTGGAATAAGAGGAACAACTGGTTATGCTGCTCCAGGTAATTCATTGTTTGTTTCTGTTAATCCTAAGGCTCGTATCTAGAATATTCCTAAGGCCTATATCTAAAATGTTCTTAAGGCATGTATCTAGAATATTCTTAGGGACCATATCTAGAATATTCTTATTCTAGATTATTCTATCTCTTCCTATATAAGAAGAGGTTCTCTTGTAATCTAATCAAGCAAATATAATATAATACCAACTTCAAAGATTGTCATGGTATCAGAGCCCTTCTAAAATTTTCAATCCTTGGTTTAGTTTTTGTGCGAGTGTTGCTTTGCCCACTCGTTAATCATGTTTTAGCGAGTGGGCAAGGCATTCTAATTTCGATTTCCCTTGGCAAGGCATTATAGTTGCTCCAAGTTGTACTTCCAAGTTCCTTGTTGACCGATGTACCCCAATTTGCTATAATACCCCCGTTTCCTATCATAATTTTTCAGCCGGTTTCCTTGTTCACGTCAACTTTCCAGATTGACATGAGTTCGGCGTTTACCCGAGGCGTTCGAATCTTTGTTATTCCTTATTTTTTCTATCATTAGCCTCTCTTGAATATGAGAGGATGTGTTGAAGCCGTAGCGCACCCGGTATCCTGCTCCGTGTCCGGTCTCCGAATCCGGCCTCCGCCTCCGAATTGGGTGTAAATTTCCAAAGTCTCCGAGTTGGGTATAAGTCCCAGTCTCCAAGCTCCGGTCTCCGTCTCCAAGTTGGGTATCAATTCCCAAAGTCTCCGCCTCCGAGTTATGAGTTCAAGTTCTAAAGTCTCCAAGTTATCAGAGTTTCGAGTTCGCACACCACTCACTATCACTCGTCACCGTAATAAGTTTCTTGGAAGCAAATTGATGTTGGTTGGTCAACCCACATCAATTTGAGGGGGGTGTTAATCCTAAGGCTCGTATCTAGAATATTCCTAAGGCCTATATCTAAAATGTTCTTAAGACATGTATCTAGAATATTCCTAGGGACCATATCTAGAATATTCTTATTCTAGATTATTCTATCTCTTCCTATATAAGAAGAAGTTCTCTTGTAATCTAATCAAGCAAATATAATATAATACCAACTTCAAAGATTGTCAGTTTCATTCTTTGTCAACATCATTTTGTCATGTAATATTGATTTATTCATTCTATTTCTCTGAGTTTAATCTGTTTCTTTATCAAATAAAAATGTAGAATATGGAATGGGAAGTGAGGTCTACACTCGTGGTGATGTGTATAGTTACGGCATCCTTCTACTCGAGCTGTTCTCCGGGAAGAAACCTACCGATCACATGTTCAACGACAACCTGAATCTTCACAGTTATGTGAAGAAAGCATTGCCTGATCATGTTGCAGAAATTACAGAACCAATGCTTCTTGGCCAAAGGGAAGAAGATGAGAATCAAAAGATTATTGAATCGTTGGTTCTGATTTATGGGATTGGAATTGCTTGTTCAGAAGAAATACCAAGAGAAAGGGTGGACATCAGTGACGCAGCAGCAAAGTTGGTTTTAATAAGGGATAAGCTCGTTGACAACCGAGAGTGTGGAATGAGAGCTCAAAGAACTCAACCTGCAACTAGTCATCAGCAAGT
The DNA here is from genome assembly GCA_963920655.1 of Geranium rotundifolium. Classification (NCBI taxonomy): domain Eukaryota; kingdom Viridiplantae; phylum Streptophyta; class Magnoliopsida; order Geraniales; family Geraniaceae; genus Geranium; species Geranium rotundifolium. The sequence continues at coordinate 3,175,965 of OY987317.1, read as the reverse complement.
AATTAAAGAAGCCACACCTAGTTTGGGTTGGGATTCAGCCTGTTCAAGGATGGAATCAACTAGTTTGGGTATTATCTAGTTATAAAAATGTTGTCAATCTGAAATAAAGTATGATTGGAAAAACAAAGTTGCAGGTTACCTTTAGAGATCAAAGCCTTACCTTTCAACCATTGCACGTGGGAAGAAGCTTTCTCCCGCGAGCCATCTAGCCAGTGGAATGGCGTTACTTGCAGTGTACGGAACAAAAGGGTCACTGTACTTGACTTACAGTCACATAACCTGACTGGTACCATATCTCCATACATTGGAAATATCACTTGTTATAGTGTCACTGAGGTGATTCCCCCTGAAGTTGGTCGCTTGAGCAGACTGCAAACCTTGGTTTTGGGGGATAATTCATTGAGGGGAGAAATTCCTGAAAACTTAACAAATTGTCGCAATTTCAACACCATCAGCTTGGATTCCAGCAGAGATTGGCTCGTTGGAAAAAATCGAGGTACTATCAGTCAGTGTTAACAATCTCTTTGGCAGTATTCCTGATTCGGTGGGAAACTTGTCATCACTTGTACTATAGCTTACAAAAAACCGTCTTACTGGAAATATCCCTTATACTCTTGGCCAGCTGAAAAATCTCACTCTTTACTATAGCTTTTAACAGTTTACAGACCCTCCCCCAATCCATTTTCAACATATCCTCTATGGAGAAACTTGATGTGTCAAGTAACCAGTTCACAGGAAATCTCCCCTCAGACTTGTTCACCCATTTCCCACATCTCAGCTACATCAGTGTTGCTGACAACCAATTTGTTGGTTCTATTCCATTGTCAGTCTCCAATGCCTCCCATCTAAAGACATTTTATTTTGTGGGGAATAATCTTACTGGAAAAGTTCCAAATATGGAGAAACTCCACGAGCTTTGAAAGTTTGGTGTATCTGGAAACTCTCTTGGACTTGGAGAAGTAGATGATTTGAGCTTCCTTTCCTCTCTCACCAATGCCACTAATTTATGGCGCTTGATATCGCTGGAAACGTTTTGGAGGGAGTATTACCTGAATCTATCAGCAACATGTCGACAAATATAGCTGAATTTGCAATGCAAGATAATTACACTGTTGGAAGAATTCCATCTGGCATCAGTAACCTCATAAACTTGCAGTCTTTACTAATGACAGGAAACCGTCTCTTCGGTAGCATTCCTGAAGAGTTTGGAAATCTTCGACAGCTGAATACATTGTTTCTTGGGGGAAATGATCTAACAGGAAATATACCATCTTCCATTTCAAATTTAAAGCAGTTAACTGAATTATACTTGAAAAGTAACAATCTTCAAGGTTACATCCCACCAGGTTTAGGGAACTGCACAAAATTGTTAAATGTTGAATATTGCTGATAACAGTATCAGCGGGAACATACCCTTGCAAATATTCAATATCTCATCCTTAGCAATCATTCTTGACTTGTCCCAAAACCAACTAACAGGGACTCTACCAGTTGAGGTTGGAACTCTTGATAGTCTTGGTAGATTGTCTGTTGCTGGAAACAGGTTATGGGGTGAAATTCCAACTACTCTCGGCCGGTGTGTGAGTTTGGAATCACTGGACATGAAGGGAAACTTTTTTCATGGCACCATTCCTTCATCTTTAAGCTCTCTGAAAGGTATGAGTTATTTAGACCTTTCCCACAACAATCTTTCGGGTGAAGTTCCAAAGTTTCTGGAGGATTTTGTCTTGCTAGAGTATTTGAATCTTTCATTCAACAATTTTGTTGGGATGGTGCCAATAGAGGGTGTCTTTAAGAATACAAGTGCAGTTTCAGTTGAGGGAAATACTGAACTTTGTGGGGGAATTCCAGAGCTGCACCTTCTAGCATGTAGCTCTAGCATATCAGGGCATAAGAAGAAGATCATAATCTATGCATTTGTGGCATTTCTTGGAGCAGTTGTTGTGATTGACCATTGAATCAAATGAATAGGAATTTAGAGCAGTGGTTGCATCCCAATCAAGAATCAAATGTAACTGCAAGAAAGTTGAATCTTCTTCAAAGATTGACCATTGGCATTGATGTAGCTGATGCAATAGATTATCTACATCATCAGAATTGTCAAACGGCCATTGTTCACTGTGACCTCAAGCCTAGCAATGTTCTTTTAGATGAGGAAATGACAGCACGAGTTGGTGACTTTGGCCTCGTTAAATTCCTCGCAATAAGAGGAACTATAGGTTATGCTCCTCCAGGTAAAATACATTCTGACAATTCTTTATCATCTTCCTCTGAATGATGAAAATCCTGTGGTGACCTTGTACCAACTCGCCGTTTATGTGTGGATGTAGAGTATGGCATGGGAAGTCAAGTATCATCTGAGGGTCATGTGTACAGCTATGGTATACTCCTGCTCGAACCGAATGTCTATGCGCGAGACTTCAATGTGTTACCCGACTTGCTACTTTGATAGTGTTGATCATTTACGCAATTTGGGTGAGTAGAGAAAGAGAGAACCATTATTAATAACAACGAACTCAAGATATGCAACCATACATTGGTTCGGGAAAAACCCGAGCTGAGTAAAGCTTAATTTTGTTGAGGCTTGGCTCAACTTAAAAAAATGTTCGGCTCGAGTTCAGTTTGACTGAGATTAAATAAACATGTTCGAGCTCGACTTGAAAAGAAACAAACAAGTTTGTCGTTTGTCGTCGACTCGTTTTGTTTTATGATATATATTTATGGGATAATGACAGTTTGTTACACCTAACTATGGTGAAATGACACTTTAATACCCTAACTATAAACTTCTTTTTTTTAGTACCCTGACAATGTTTTTGTGACAACCTACCCCTAAAATGTCCAAAATACCCAAAATGCCCTTGGTTTAAGAAACCAAAATCAAATTGGTTCAATTTGGTTTAAAAACCAGAATTGAACCGGTTCTTAATAATAATAATAATAATAATAATAGTCTCCGGCCGCCTGCTCCGACCAGCCCCGTCTCCGGCCGCAACTCCGACCTGCCCCGTCCCGTCTCCGGCAACGCGACGGGGGTGAGAAGCTTCGCTTTTGGTTCACGACGGAGGGATCGAGAGAGTGAGGAGCCGCCTCTGCCCTTTCGCTGTCGCGCAGTCGCCCCTACCCAACCTCCGCCGCCGACCGGACTCGCCTGCTCTGACAGATTCGAGCTCGATGGCGAGCTCTCGAGACCTAGATCCGGTGAGGAGTCTGGGCTGGTTTGAGGAGTCGCTCCGCCTACACGGATCTGAACCTCTTAATCGAGACCGAATCGGATTTGAGAGCAGGCGAGTCCGGTCGGCGATGGAGGTTGGGTAGGGGCGACTGAGCGCGGCGGCGGAAGGGCAGGTGGTTGATGGACTCCGATGCACTCGCGCCTGGTTCTGATGCGCGGAGAGGCGCGGAGGAGCTGAGTGAGGACGAGCTGGAGCTGCTGCGCGTAGTCAAAGAACCGCCGCGGACACTAGAAGGAGTTGACGGGGAGGTTGAAGTCGCCGGTTGGAGTCGCCGGGAGGTCGCGGAGTCGCCGGTCGGAGTCGCGGAGTGGCCGGTCGAAGTCGCGGCGGCGGAGAGTGGAGTGGCGGCTAGTGTAAATTTAGGGTTTGAAGTAGATTTAGGGTTTGATTAATATAATTATCAATTAGTTAATGATTAATGATAATATAATTAATAATATAATCAATTAATTAATGATAATATATATAATAATTATTATCATTATTAAGAACCGGTTGAATTCTGGTTTTTAAACCAAATTGAACCAATTTGATTTTAGTTTCTTAAACCAAGGGCATTTTGGGTATTTTGGACATTTTAGGAGTAGGTTGTCACAAAAACATTGTCAGGGTACTAAAATAAGAAGTTTATAGTTAGGGTATTAAAGTATCATTTTACCATAGTTAGGTGTAACAAATTGTCATTATCCCTATATTTATTTAAAATTATATTAAATAAAACTTTTATAATTAATCGCATGTTAAACGACTCATCAGCCTCGCACAAACTGAATATTTAACGCGAGTTTCCTTTTCTTTAGTACTTTCCGGCGGTTTCTCTCCCGCCAAACAGTTCCAAAACTTAATTTTCTCACTCTGGCGTGCGTTGAGATGGCTATGGAGGATTCGCGTTCCTATGGTATTTGCTCCATTGCTCGTGGTGCTTTGAGGCCATACCGCTGAGTTGATCCTTCCCAATGGATCCTACGCATTGTTCGACGAAACTGTAAATTTAGGGCTTGCTGAAATCTATCTCGAAGATCTGTAAGTTTGTTAGTTTGGTTTAGTTTCTTATCTTGTTTCGCTGCAAATCTGAAAATTTGTGAATTCTGTGCTCAAACCTAAATTCTTGTAGCGTAGATATGAGTTTGAAATGATCAAATGCTCTTAATGCCTAAAATTTGGAGAGTGTTGATCTTCACTGTACTCGTTGACCCATCTGAGGTCTCCGTTGTTCAGATTCCATTCCACATGTGATGTCCCTGTCTTGCATAAACAGTGATGACTCCTCTGACCCGTAACTAGCGTGTCCTAGGTTCCCAAAACTTTCCATGTCTGCCAAAGACTTCTTAGCCCACGGCGACATGTTAACTCACGAGAGCCAACAGTTGTAGAGTATAGAGATGGCGGGTTGATGACTTCTTGGTCCATATCGACATGTCTAGTCCTCTTCTGTGTGAAAAAGAGAAATGTGTGACCAAAACAAGCTAGGACAAAACAGTGTTGCAGCCTCAAATTTCCATGAATGTGGAACTGATGACTAATATAACAAACCAAACCTTATATATGTTACGTAATCCTTGGCAGGAGTATCAACTACTTGTCTGCACACCATTTTTTTAACCTCTGCTTATTATTCTATCATTTTGTTCTTGGCTTGTGCCTTTGGTTAGCCACTTCGGCAGCTATATGGATTCCAAACTGTTTTCTTCATCTTTCTGCTTCTTATTCTATCATTTCGTTCTTGTCTTGTGCCTTTGCTTAGCCACTTCTGCTACTCTTAGCAATGAGACTGATCGGGTGTCATTACTCGAATTCAAGGCCAAAATATCCGATGACCCTCTTGGCGTGATGCGTGCTTGGAATGACTCCATCCACTTTTGCCAGTGGCAGGGTGTAACATGTGGTCGTCGACACGAAAGGGTCACTGTACTGAACCTAGCTTCACAGAAGCTGGCTGGTTCCATTTCTCCGCACATTGGAAATTTAAGCTTTCTAAGAGAGCTTCACCTCCTAGAAAACAGCTTCGACGGTGAAATCCCTCCTGAAGTTGGTCATCTGCGCAGACTGCAGGTTTTGCATTTGCAGAACAACTCGCTAGGAGGGGAAATTCCTCACAACCTAACAAGTTGCTCCAACCTCATTGTTGTTAAGTTGACCTTCAACCAGCTAAGGGGGGAAATCCCCGAGGAGATTGGGTCATTGACAAAACTCAAGGTACTATCTCTTTATAGCAACAACCTTGAGGGGGAAATTCCTTCTTCTCTTGGGAACATATCGTCCCTTACCAAACTCTCCATGGGAAGCAATCATTTTCGTGGAAGTATCCCTCCTGCCATTGGACTATTGAAAAATCTCGATTTTTTTTCAGTTGCCAATAATAGCTTCACCGGTACTGTCCCTCCATCTATTTTCAATCTCTCTGCTTTGTCGACTTTTGACGTGGCAACAAACCAACTTCATGGGAGTCTACCATCAAATCTAGGCATCATTTTGCCTCGTATCCAATTATTTAGCTTTGCTGATAACCAGTTTACTGGACCTATTCCAACGTCAATATCCAATGCCTCAAATCTAAATTATCTTTTCACTGTCATGAACAATCTTACCGGGGATGTTCCAGATTTGGGAAACCTTCATGAGCTGAAATGGTTAAATTTAGCATACAACAATCTTGGAAAAGGAGAAGCTGATGACCTGAAGTTCCTCATATCTCTTACCAATGCCACTAGTTTAGAGAAACTGTATATAGATGGCAACAGCTTTGGAGGTGTTTTGCCTGAATCACTTGGTAACTTATCGGCCAAGCTGAGAGAATTGGTGCTAAATGAAAACCAAATAGTGGGGAAAGTTCCAAGTGGCATAGCAAACCTGAAGGGCTTGGAATTATTTGCAGCAAGGAACAACCAACTCTCCTCTAGTATTCCCAAACATATTGGGAAGCTTCAGATGCTCCAGTGCTTGGATTTGTCTTACAATAGTTTCACAGGTATGATTCCATCGTCTCTTGGAAATCTAGAAAAGCTATTCATTCTCCGTCTAGATAACAACAAGCTTCAAGGCAGCATCCCACTGAGTTTGGGGAAATGTCAGAAGTTATTGAAATTGGATATTTCTTCAAACAACCTCAGCGGCCCAATACCCCCAGAAGTGATCGGTATATCATCCGTGTCAATCTACCTTGACTTGTCTCGGAATCGCCTGAGTGGAGCCCTACCTGTAGAAGTTGGAAACTTGAAAAATCTTGGTGCATTGGACATTTCTGAAAACATGTTATCAGGTGAAATTCCTAGCAATCTTGGCAGTTGTTTGAGTTTAACATTCTTGAACATGCAAAGAAATTTCTTTCATGGCACCATTCCTTCATCTTTTCATTCCTTGAGAGGACTCTTGAGTTTAGATCTCTCTAGCAACAACTTATCAGGAGAAATTCCTACATTTTTGGAAGGCCTGGTCTCGCTACAAAATTTGAACTTGTCCTTCAATGATTTGGTTGGAACGCTGCCCATGAAAGGCGTCTTCAATAATGCAAGTGTACTATCTGTTGAGGGCAACAACGGTCTTTGTGGAGGAATTTCAGACTTTCATCTGCCAAAATGTAGCTTCAAAGAACCCAAGAGGCAGACGTTGATTCGTAAGTCAAAAATCATAATTTCCTTGGTTTTCGCATTTCTTGGTGCAATAGTGGTGATCGCTTGTATATTCTTGTTTTGGTTGAGAAAGAAACATCACAAGGATGCATCGATCTCCTCGGAGAATACACTGGTGCAGCTTTCCTACCAAACTCTTTTGAATGCTACTGATGGGTTTTCTTCAACTAATTTGATTGGAATCGGTAGTTTTGGCTATGTGTACAAAGGGATTTTAGATGGCGAGAAAATTGTTGCAATAAAGGTGTTCAACCTTCAAAGGCGTGGTGCTTTAAAGAGTTTTATGCTTGAGTGTGAAGCTATGAGGAATATCAGACACCGGAACCTTGTTAAGGTAATAACTGCATGCTCAAGTATCGATGCTTCTGGCAATGATTTTAAGGCCCTAGTTTGCGAGTTTATGGTCAACGGCAGTCTAGAGCAGTGGTTGCATCCAGTTCTTGGAATGGAGACTCCACTTGAGGAGATCAAGAAATTGGATCTTCTGCAGAGATTAAACATTGGCATTGACGTAGCTTGTGCGCTGGATTATCTTCATCATCAATATTCCCAAACACCAATCATTCACTGTGATCTCAAGCCAAGTAATGTTCTTCTGGATGATGAAATGACTGCACATGTTAGTGACTTTGGGTTGGTGAAATTCCTTGCTGAAGCGACCACAGGAAATCAGACAAGCTCAACTGGAGTAAGAGGAACAGTGGGTTATGCTGCTCCAGGTAAAAATACACTTAAATTTGCAAAAGTTTTCTTCTTTCTCTAATTTTCATTTTGCTATCAACTTGCTGATCACTTAGAATCTGTGTGCTGCAGAGTATGGAATGGGAGCTGAAGTGTCAACTTATGGTGATGTGTACAGCTATGGTATCCTCTTACTCGAGATGTTTACGGGAACAAAGCCTACTGATGACATATTTGGCAATGGCATGAATCTTCATAACTACGTCAAAATGGCTTTGCCTGAGCAAGTTGCAGAAATTACCGACCCTGCACTTTTCGAAACTGCCAGTAGTAGCGAGGGATATCATAAAGTTAACGAGTCATTGGTTCTGATATTTGAAATTGGAATTGCATGTTCGAAAGAAATTCCAAGAGAGAGAATGGAGATTGGTGGGGTTGCAACAAAGTTGGCTATAATCAGGGACAACCTCATGGGCAGTGAAGGACACAGGACTCGATCTGCAATTGTTCATGGACGGGTAATGCTCTAGTCTCTTCTTTTCTTCTTTGCTGCTACAAATTCTCATGTACTGGGCCAGTCTGTATAATGCCTAGGAGTAACAACTTTTTTGGCTGTAGGTACCCAGGAGGGCAAGGAACTGATGAATCTTCTACAGAATATTAATACAATTTTGGCATTGCTTGTTCTGCAGATGATGTTCTCTTCTATTATACTTATTATTGCTTCTTATCTTTTACGGCCATTTTCATGTACTATGATAAAATTGTAAGTTGATAAATAAGGCCTTATGTGTTCTGTAACTTCTGTTTGTATGTTTCAGAATCATGATGTATGTGTTCTGTTTATATATTTCAACTGTTACTAAGTATTTCATGTTCTTTTTTACTTTTTTTTCTGTGAAAATGTCATGTACAGAAAAACCATTACAGGCACACCCTCAAAAAAGTTTTCTCTTGACTTTAGTGTTGATTGTATGTGCAAGCAAATATGAGTAGTGACATGTTGAATATTTGTTGCAGACAAATATTTATGCCTAATTATGTGTCACTGTCCTGTTTTGTGGAACGGGTTATGGTTCGCATTCTGATAGGTAGGGACTTTTGTTAATGAGAGAACTTTAATTTTGATTAACTAGGATCGATTATCTTTGTAACAAGTTGGGCATGATTAATAACTAGGGAAAAAGACACTTTTGTGCACCTAAATATACACTTTTGACACTTTCATATTCTAACTTTTTTTTTCATTTTTCCATACCCGAATTTTATTTTGGGACAACTGGCCATTTATATACCAAAAATGGCCCTAAATTTTTGTTCAATTCATGAGTATTTGGTTCAATTCATTTGTATTTTGAGAAAATGGTCCAGAAGTTCCCTGAATTTTGGTTGAATTCATGAGTATTTTGGGTATTTTATTATTGTCTCAAAATGAAATTCAAGTATGGAAAAAAGAGAAAAAAAATTTAGGGTATGAAAGTGTCAAAAGTGTATATTTAGGTGCACAAAAGTGTCCTTTTCCCTAGTAACTATACTTCAGCTTGAGAGGATGTTAGATTATAATTTGGTTGTCAGGATAATAACTCATGGATTCAAGTATAGATTCAAAAGTTCAAATAGAATTAAGTGTATCTCAAAAGTTAGGTGATCTTATAACAAATCTTGTTGGGCCCGTAGACAGTGGTCTGCGGGCTCACGATTACGCGCGAGTTCACGCGGTTGTTATAAGTAATAATATCCTAATGAGTAGAAGGTCGAATCCACTAGAACCAATTAAGGGTCTATTCAATTTTCAATTTCAGTCAGTTATGCAAGAAATAAAAAGATAGTGATTTAGGTAGATGATTAGGTAACGAAGTAAAATAGGCAAGTAAAATAAAAGTAGCATTCGATCAAAAGATGTTAACAAATAAAGAGAGACACTATTGGTGTTAGGCAATAAATGTCAATTTCAATCAATCAAGAAGGAAGTTCATGCATTCACGTGCTATCTTATGTTCACGAAAATATTGATTCCCCCTCTCGGCGCAAACCAACCTAGAGTTGACTCAACCAGGTATTCTCTCAAACTAATGGCTTAGCCAACTCTACAATCAAACAACAATTATGGGATAAGGGTTCTCTCGAACCCCCTATGATTCTATTTGTCAGTTATCCAACGATCATCTCGGACTCGGCATCATAACAACACAATAATTATAACAACCTCTTAGCAAGAAATAATCATAATAAAACCATAATCATAACCACACATGCATAAAAATTCAAACTTTAAAGATAAATCTCAAAATTCATGTATCAAACCCTAGCACCCATGATTATTGGGTTTAGCCAACAATCATGGTGCAAAAATCAAATAGCATTAAAATTCAAGTTCAAGAAGAGAAGAGAAGAAGAAAAAACAATGAAACCCTAATTCGGTGGAGTCAGATTCTGTCAATTCGAGCCAAATCTCTTGATTCGTGACTCGATCTTCGATCTCGATGTTCACGATCCGCCTTCAACAAGTGTTCGACCTCCTCTCGAAGTCTCGAACCCTCCTTAGACATCCCAGGTCGCAACTCGTTGTTTGGTAACTTTCCCAAATTGAAACTCCCCCAATTTGTGTTTCGTGTGTTTCTTTTATGGGTTGTCCAGACCGTTTTCAAGCACCTATGTCACGGCGGGACATGCAAGGGCATGACAGAGTTATTTCCTATTTCGTCACGTGTTCTTCACGCGTCCGACTTGTTCTCCAAGTTGGGATATCACGGCGTGACATAGGGCCGTGACATGCCCTTTTCCATCGCTTCTTCAGGTCTTTGCGTCCAGATGACGTGGCGGGTCATGGTAATGTCACGGTCGTGACATGCCTTCTTCTTGCACTGCTTTTGGGAAGCTCCATATTTTAGCCCCTTTTTACCTGTTTTTGCACAATCACATTCAAAAAACCATGAGAACAGATGTGGCATAGAAATCAATAATTCTACATTGCTAGAGAATAATTAAACCTTTAATGAGCTCAAAATAGTGTAATAAAACTTGTATCGATGCAGTCACATCAATACCTGTCATATACATCATACAAAATGTGAAATACAACATCATATGTATCAGTTTAAAAGTTGCCTGCGATTGATGAATATGACTAATGTAATGTCATTCTTTTTCAATGTCAAATTCTACAAAGAAAGTCATTGGGATAATTCTTTTTTCAGTTTGGGTAAAAGACACATAACTACACCCAACATAACCAAAAAGACACTTAACTACCCCATATTTCAAAACGGACAGTGAGCTACACCCAAATATCATAAACTGACAGATAGCACCGATCGTTAGAATTTTGGATGGAAACTGTTAAAAGTTGAGGTAAAAGGACGAAAATGCCCCTGGTCACGCTTCAAATTTTCAAAACCATGCCATTTATTCCAAAACAAAAAATGAGAAAGAATTACATAAATGCCACTGCACCCTCTTCAATTCATCACTTTGACCTCATCTTGTTGATCTGGTTCAAAGCTGGCTGCAGGATATTGTACAGCACCCACAGAATCGCCGGAGCCACCACAATCAGCAGCAGCTGTCCCCTGTTGTTGTTCGCCGCCGCCTCCGCGATGTCCCCGATCGCCGCCGCGTCCGGCGTCCCGGCGAGCCCCGACGCCGCCGCGAGGCCCAGACCAGCCATCGCCCTGCGCACGCGGCAAATCTGGCTCGGCGATGCCTGTTTGGCGGCAGCGGAGAGTTTGGGGGTTTTGGCGGGGCGTTTGGGGAGGGTTTGGGCGGAGACGGAGGGCTTGGCGGTGGGGCCGACGGCGGAGCACCGGGCCATGGAGGCTACGGCGGAGGTGGTGGTGGTGGCCATTGATTTGAGGTTGGGTTTTGGAGTGTGCACACAAGGTGTTCGATGAAATAGACAAATTTTTTGTTTTGGAATAAATGACATGGTTTTGAAATTTTGAAGTGTGACCAGGGGCATTTTCGTCCTTTTACCTCAAATTTTAACAGTTTCCATCCAAAATTCTAACGGTCGGTGCTATCTGTCAGTTTATGATATTTGGGTGTAGCTCATTGTCCGTTTTGAAATATGGGGTAGTTAACTGTCTTTTTGGTTATGTTGGGTGTAATTCTGTGTCTTTTACCCTTTCAGTTTCTATGAAAAATGTTGTTGGTTTCAATTGTCATGCTGGCATTATTGATGATGAAAAAGGTCAGAACTTTATTTATCATATTAATTTGTTGGGTTATCAGGTTTTGTCATGATACAAGAGTTGTGTACTAAATCTAAATATACTTTTATTGAACTGAATGCCTACGAATCTTAATTTTGTTGAGGCTCAACTCAGCTAAAATAATGTTTGAATTGAGCTGGGTTTGATCGGACTTATATATATAGTTATGCTCTAGCTAATGTGAAAAGAAATAGATAAGTTTGATCTTAGCTTGTTTTTATTCGATTCATTCAGTTTATACTATATACCTATGATTCTATATAAAATTATAATTAATTATATACTAAATGAGTCGGTTCGTGAACACAGTGAGTCTTGATAGATTGAGTTTGAGATTGGTTGTAAAAACTAAATGTTTAACGAATCAAATTCAATCGGTTCATTTTAAAGGCTCGACTTATTTACACCCCAAATTTAGACAGCATGTTTGAAGCCATGCTTACAAAGGCACATATGAAAACATTCAATTAATCAGGCACATTAAGAAACTCACACTAATATATATGAGGATTCGGAAACTCTCACTAACACAATAAATTAAGCTTTCTAACAGAGCAAGGAGTTGAAGAAATGTCCACAGACGTGGTCGTACAAGAGGTTGAGGTCCCCACCGTACCATAGGTTGAGGTGCCCATCATACTAGAGGTTGAAATGCCCTAGACCGGAAAGCGCTTTCGAACAGTCTCTAAGCGTTTGAGAGGTTATGATTACACCATGCCGCCTTCCATTGCTCCATGTCACATCCCACTCCACCATCGGCATCCTCAACGGTACATCCCTCACTCAAACTATTTCGTATGATAAATTATCTCTTGCTCGCTCTGCCTTCCTAGCCGCCATCTATGCCACAGATGAGCTATAATACTTTCACCAGGCAGTGAAGCATGCGTGTTGGAGAGGGGCCATGGGAAAAGAGATTTCAGCCCTAAAAGAAAATTGGACTTGTAGTTTGACAACTTCGCTACCTGGCAAGCGAGCAATTGACTCAAAATGGGTATACAAGTTCAAATATAAACCTGATGGGAGCATTTAGAGGAATAACGCATGATTGGTGGCTAAGGGATACACACGGGTCGAAGGTGTCGACTTTACAAACACTTTTTCCCCAGTTGCCAAGATGGCCACAATGCGTTGCTTGCTTGCCGTTGATGCGGCTCGAGTGTGGCCACTTTCTCAGTTAGATGTAAACAATGCTTTTCTTCATGGTGACTTGGAAGAAGAAGTTTATATGAAGATTTCCCAGGAATATTTCAGACAAGGGGAGATTCGAGTATGCAGATGACACAAATCTCTGTACGGACTGAAGCATGCATCTCAAAATTGATATCACAAATTCACAAAATCTATTATGACAATTGGTTACAAACTGTTGCTACGTTTAATTGTTGGCATAATTTTTAGCGCAAAAAGTAAGAAGTCGTGCAACATGTTACATGACATGTGGAGCGACTTGTTACGATCCAGATTAGGAAAGTCTGAAGCTTTCCTATTTTGACGAAGCTTGGAGCGAAAGAAGAAAGATGCCACGAAGACTTGGAGTGCAAGAGAGTGACGTCGACAAGTCAGGCGACTTCCAGTAGGCAGTTACATGTCAGCAATAGGCGGCAACTCTACTCGCCTGATTTATTCAGGAAGTCAGAACAGGCAAGACGACTTCCAGCTGTCGTGGAAGGCGGCAACAACTTGCCTGACTTTTCTGTTCCTGATCCGAGGAGGATTAGGAATGTGAGCTGCTACAAAAAGCCCTTGGCTTCCCATTAGCAGATCATCTGTTCTTGTTCTAACACTTGCAAGATTTCTCAGAGCTCTTAACCGTGCACCATCGGCGTGTTGAGAGGCTGATGAATATTCGCTAGAACGGATCTTTGCTCCGATCAAACATTAAGTCGTGAAGACTAAGTGTTTGGATCGGTTAGGGTTTTTGTTTGTGATTTAAGATTCATAACGCCATCTAAGAAGACAACGACACCGAGCATAGGCTTGCTTGAAGGGTGGAATTGAGAGGATCTCAAAGACAGGGGGAGAGGCCCTTGGTCGAGGTGATTCACGGTGAGATCTATAGTAACTTAGGACAATAACTTGTGTGATAGCTAGTTGGTGCTTGAAGTTGTACTATTGACTACCTGATAGTGAAAAACCTTTCCACTGGCAAAGTGCCCCCAGACGTAGGTGCGGAGTCACCGAACTGGGTAATCATCTCTGGTGTCGTCATTATTTGTTTACTGTTTACACTTACGGTTTACTTTTAGGCAAGTAGTCGATACACAAGTTACGACTTCGTGTTCGACTTCTTGACTCGGCTACGAATTCAGAATTTCAATTGGTATCAGAGGAGGCACCTTTTCTTTTAGGTGATTTTCCTGCAAAATTTCTGAATAGCCAATATGGACTCAAAAGAAGGAGGATCAGTAAATCGACCACCGGTGCTCGACGGAACAAACTATGGATATTGGAAAGCACGGATGTGTGCCTTCTTGAAGTCCCTCGACACCAAAACCTGGAAATCAATCATCAATGGATGGGAGGAACCTTACTATGTTGATGCTCATGGAAATCAAACTAGCCTCAAACCAGAAAAGGAGTGGAGCGCGGAAGAAGACGAAGCCGCCCTAGGTAATTCTCGTGCACTCAATGCTATTTTTAATGGAGTAGACAAGAATGTGTTTCGACTCATCAACACATGCACAAGTGCCAAAATTGCTTGGGACTCGCTTGCTGTTGCTTACGAGGGTACCTCTAAAGTCAAAGAGCAGAAGTTACAGTACCTCACGACTAACTTTGAGGCCCTGACCATGAATGAAGACGAAACTATTGCGGAGTTTAATGTGCGCATCAAGGATCTGGCCAATGAATCATATTCACTTGGCAAGCCTATGTCCGATGAAGATTTAGTCAGAAAAACGCTGAGAGCTCTAAGTCCCAGATTCAAGATGAAGATAACAGCCATAGAAGAAGTTCATGACTTGAAGACACTGAAGTTTGACGAGCTCATGGGATCTCCAATGACTTTCGAGCTCTCTCTACCTCTTATCGAGAAGAAACACAAAGGTGTGGCTTTCAAAAGTTCTACTCAGAAGCAGAAGAACTCAACGCACTCTGATTCGGATAGTAACATTAAGGAAACTATCGCCATGCTGGCCAAAAACTACAACAAAGTCATAAAAAGATTCGGCCAGATGACAGGAAGGAACGTCACCCGAGAAGTCAGAGACAAGCCGCATCACAAGTTTCAAAAGCTCGAAAACACAAACGATGGTAGACGAGGAGAGCGATCAAGTAAAGGGGTTCAGTGTTTTGAATGTGAGGGGTATGGACATATGCAAAAGGAATGCCCCAACTTCTTAAAGAAACAAAAGAAGGGATTCAATGCCTCTCTAACTGACGATGAAGATGAGGAAGACAGTGACCTTGAGCATACAAGTAACTATGTTGCTTTCACTTCCTCCACAATAGATCAACCAACTGAAAGCTCAAAGAAGTATGACTCTGATGATGAGCTATCCGATGAGACCCTCAACAACGCTTACAACGAATGGTATGTCAAGTGGCTTGAAGACTCTCAGGTAATCGAAAAACAAAATGCTCTCATCCTTACTCTTAATGAAGACAAGTCAAGACTTCTTGAGACGACTATTGATCTCAAAAAGGAAGTTGCTCGACTAAAAGGCGAGTTAGAGCAGGTCACCAAGTCTGTAAAGATGATGAATCCAAGTACTGACACTCTAGACCAAATACTTTCGATCGGGAAACCATCTAGAAATATGGAAGGTCTTGGATATTCAAAAGAAGCCTCATCATCACACACCATCTTCGTCCCTCAGAAGTCTGTCTCCCAGAAGCCTCGTCAGAAGTCTCCTAACTTCACGGCTGACCAAGCGACCAAAAAGCTTCTCACTCTGGCCGTTTCAAAAACCCAGAACAAAAGACAAAACTGGGTTTGTCATCACTGTGGACGAAGAGGACATATTCGACCCTTCTGCTATCAGCTATATGGGAAGAGCTTGGTCAAGAAAAGGACCACCATCAAGAAAAGCCAACCACGGAAGAAATGGCGAGTCAAGGAGGTAAACTATCGAGCTAACATCGCGTACACCGCTCTAAAGGCTTCAACCAGCAACGATTGGTACTTTGATAGTGGATCCTCTCGACATATGACGCGTAATAGCTCTTTCTTGGTCACTTTAATACCTTGCACAAATAGCTTCGTCACTTTTGGAGATGGAGTAAAAGCTAGAGTACTTGGGAAAGGAAAAATTAATCTTCCCAACTCTCCATGTCTGAAAGAAGCTCTACTAGTAGAAGGTCTCACAGCAAATATCATCAGCATAAGCCAAATATGCGACTTAAATCTGGATGTCCACTTCACTCGTGACAAGTGCTCGGTCAAAGACGAACAACAGAAGGAAGTCATGACAGGCCACATGTCCCTTGATAATTGTTATCTATGGTCTCCAACAGTCACGACCTTGACAACCTAGTGCCTTTTATCCAAAGCTCAAGAGACAAAGCTATGGCATCAAAAACTTGGCCACATCAATTTGAGGAGCATGCAAAAGATTCTCTCTGAAAAGACGATCATTGGAGTTCCCAAACTCAAGATCATTGAAGGAAAAATCTGTGGAGAATGCCAGATTGGGAAACAATTCAAGACGTCACACAAGAAGGTACAACATCTTACTACTTCTCGTGTCCTAGAACTTCTTCATGTTGACTTTATGGGACCAATGCAAGTAGAAAGTCTAGGAGGGAAGAAGTACATATTTGTATGTGTAGACGACTTCTCGAGGTACGCTTGGGTAGACTTTATTCGAGAAAAGTTAGACACCTTCTCAGTCTTTGAAGCCCTATGTCGGAGAGTTCAACGAGAAAAGGGAGAAGTCATTGGAAAAGTCGTTCGACTTCGAAGCGATCATGGAAAGGAGTTTGAGAACATCAGCTTCGCAAATTTCTGTGATGCTGAAGGAATTGCGCACGAATTTTCTGCTCCCATCACTCCCCAGCAAAACGGGATCGTTGAAAGGAAAAATCGCACTCTTCAAGAAATGGCAAGGGTCATGATGTTAGCCAAAGACATCCCGCAGCACTTCTGGGCTGAAGCTTTGAATACGGCGCGCCATATTCATAATAGAGTGACCCTCCGCCCTGGAACTTCGCTCACTCTTTATGAAATATGGAGGGGGAGAAAGCCGAATGTCAAATATTTCCATGTCTTTGGATCGATCTGCTACATACTTGCAGATAGGGAACCTCGACGCAAACTTGATCCTAAGAGCGACGAAGGCATCTTCCTCGGATACTCCAGAAATAGTCGGGTTTTTCGTGTATTCAACAAACGCACCCGAACTATCATGGAATCTATCAACGTCGTGATCGATGACAGTAACGAGCAACCCAGTGACGAGGACGAAGAAGTCCTAAAGCTCTCAGGAGAAGTCAGACCAGAAGTCAGAGGAGAAGTCAGACCAGAAGTCAAAGACGATGAGCGCAACAAAGAGTCTGAAGACGAAATCATCCCGGATAAAGAGGCATCTCCTATAAGGCAAAGAGCTTCGTCAAGAAGAATTCAGAAGGATCATCCACCCCAGGATGTGATTGGAGACATTAATGAGGGAGTGCGGACTCGACAAAAGGCATCTCTTGACTATAACGAGATGATAGGTAACGTTTGCTTTATTTCCAAAATTGAGCCAAAGAATATACAAGAGGCCATCAATGATGAGTACTGGGTCTGCGCCATGCAAGAAGAATTGGTTCAATTTGCAAGGAATAAAGTCTGGGAACTAGTACCCAAGCCTGACAATGTCAATATCATCGGGACAAAGTGGATATTCAAAAACAAGTCTGACGAGCAAGGAAACATCACTCGAAACAAAGCAAGACTGGTGGCTCAAGGATACACACAAGTCGAAGGAGTCGACTTTGAAGAAACTTTTGCTTCGGTAGCCAGACTGGAAGTCATACGACTGCTTCTCGGCATCGCATGTCATCTGCGTTTCAAACTCTATCAAATGGATGTATAGAGTGCCTTCCTTAATGGAAATCTCAACGAAGAAGTCTATGTGACTCAACCAAAGGGATTTGAAGACCATGACTCTCCACACCATGTCTACAAGCTAAAGAAAGCTCTCTACGGACTCAAACAAGCTCCACGAGCATGGTATGAACGTCTTACCCAATTCCTTGTACACAATGGCTATATTCGAGGGGGAGTAGACAAAACTCTCTTTGTAAAGAAGGAAGGAAGGGACATCATGATTGCTCAAATATATGTCGACGACATTGTATTTGGAGGGAAGTCAGACAAGATGGTGGAACGTTTTGTCCAACATATGCAGTCTGAATTTGAGATGAGTATGGTCGGTGAGCTCACATACTTTCTAGGCTTCCAGATCAAGCAGATGTCAGATGGAATATTTATCTCCCAAAGCAAATACGCAAAGAACATTGTCAAGAAGTTCGGG
This sequence comes from Geranium rotundifolium, assembly GCA_963920655.1. Classification (NCBI taxonomy): domain Eukaryota; kingdom Viridiplantae; phylum Streptophyta; class Magnoliopsida; order Geraniales; family Geraniaceae; genus Geranium; species Geranium rotundifolium. The sequence goes on along the minus strand of OY987317.1, from coordinate 3,157,747 downwards.
TTAGAAGAGGCCTCGCACAAGAGAACTCCTATTGCCACACATGACAAATGCACAAAGGACGAGATGGGAGAATCAGTTGATCAAAGTCTTTATCGAAGCATAATAGGAAGTCTCCTCTATCTAACAGCAAGTCGACTCGACATCGCTTACTCCGTGGGAGTCTGTGCTCGATACCAAGTCAATCCAAAAGTCATTCACTTGGCTCTTGCAAAGAGGATCATAAGGTACATCTCGGGAACCTCTGAATTGGGTTTGCTATATTCCTTTGATATCTCTCATACTCTTGTTGGATATTGTGATGCTGACTGGGCGGGAAGCACACCAGATCGAAGAAGTACCTCTGGAGGTTGTTTCTACCTGGGGAACAATCTTATATCGTGGTTCAGCAAAAAGCAAAATTGTATTGCTTTGTCTACTGCTGAGTCCGAATAAATTGCAGCCGGAAGTAGCTGTACTCAACTTCTTTGGATGAAATAAATGTTGGCAGAGTATGGAGTCAAGCAAGAAGTCATGACTTTGTTCTGTGACAACATCAGTGCAATCAACATCTCGAAGAATCCAGTCCAACACAGCAAAACAAAGCATATCGACATCAGGCACCACTTTATTCGAGAGCTTGTAGAAGACAAGAAAATAAAGCTCGAGTACCTACCCACTGAGAAACAAGTTGCAGACATCTTTACAAAGACGTTAGATGCCAACAGGTTTGAAAGTCTAAGGTCAACCCTTGGACTTTGCTGTCTAGAATAATCAGAAGTCAAGAAAGAAGAGGGAGAGCTTTTGGTGAATTTTTGCTCTCTCTCTATCTGGACCAGGCAGGGTCCACAAAATCTAGCTAAGCCCAAATCTCATTATCAGAAGCCCAGGTGGAATTATTTGGTTAAAAAAAATTCAAAAAGGAGAATGATTGGAAAAACTGACGACTATCCAATCAGCTCTCAATCCTCTTCAACTTCCGCAGAAAAAGCCTGCATAATCCTCTCCATCTTCCCCAAAACTGCTAGGGCACCTCGAAAACGAATCTGCGTCTGAAAGATTATTTTTGCTCTTCCTTCCAAAAATAAAAACAATCGAGCAAATGGTTGGAACAAGAAGCGGGCGTATACCATCCGCTTCCAAATTACAAGCAAAGATGCATGTGAAGATGATTGCTCGAAAATTGTCGGCCTCCAAATCGACGACAAACAAGCATGGAGTAATGATTCGAGGAGGAAAAGTCTCAGGGGAAAGTTCGGCAGCACCTCAAGGAGTAACGACCTCACCTCCAACTACCACACCAGTAGAAACGACTCCCGTCGTTGAGAAGGACGACACTTTAGCCGAATCTGCAAACAGAGAAGAAGAAGTCTCTCTCTCTACTCCGACCCCGACACAAGGTAAATCTGTTATCCTCTCTAAAGAAAACACCATAGATGAAAGCCTGCCTGTAGAGGGTTTAGAAACCCTTGTTCCTGAAAGTTAAGGCACTAGCACCAAGGACCCATCCAGCCCCTCTAAGTCGACACCAGCACCAGAGAAATCTCCTCTAAACGAGGACTTACAGAAAGAAGGAAGTTCTCATGTCGCCCCGAACAGTGATTCAGGGCTTAATGAAAATCCGGAAGCCATTTCAGAAGTCACTCGACCTTTAGAGGAACTTGTTAACATCGAAGAAATTGTCGACACTGAGACCATGGAAAAAGAAGAAGATGTGCTCAAAAGGGCTGAGAGAAGGAAGCTACCAACACGAAGGTTGGTTGATGAAGAAGAAGAACCTCAACTACCGAGGAGATTGACCCCAGAAAGGAAAGCCACAGAGAAAGGAGGAGCATCTACTTCTAAACAGCCGAAGAAGTCTAGAAGGAAGTCACTAACTTCTGTAGCAACATCTGCTCCAGAAGAAGAGGAATCCGAAGAAGAAGACACCCAGATTGTACTACCACGGGTCAGAAAAGAAATGGGAGGGCAGAAACTCCCCAAGAATGTTCCGAAAGCTCCTACGGACAATGTCTCTTTCCACTCTGTAGACAACGTGGTTAAGTGGCAGTATGTTTACCAGCGCAAGATCTATCATGAAAGAGAGCTTTCCACAGAGGCGCAGGGGATAAACTCGATCGTGGAACTTCTCCGAAGAGCAGGCCTGACCAATACGGTCATAAATATTGGGCCATTCTACCCAGCATTGGTCAAAGAGTTTATTGTCAACTTTTCAAGCGAGTTTGATGATCCAGAAAGACACTGAATACAGAAAGGTGTTCGTTCGGGGAGAATGCTTCGAGATATCTGCCTCAACCGTCAATACCTATCTTGGCAGAGAAGACCCAGAAGTCCTGCACTTTAACAAAGTAGCGGTCGAGATCACTGGAGGACGGAAGAAGGTCTGGCCCGTCAAAGACACCATTGCGGCTACTGAGCTTATAGCAAAATATTCAATTCTCTACCGCATTGGTCTGGCTAATTGGGCACCTTCTACGCATGGGTCAAGCATCAAAACCGAATTGGCTAAACTCATTTACCAAATAGGTACGCAGTCTTCTCTTGATTTTGGCTCCTATGTTATTGAACATCTAGTCAAGCATGCTAAATCATGCGCCATCAAACTTCCTATCGGGTTCCCTTCATTGATCACCGGTCTCCTTCTCCAACAATGTCCTCACATTGTTTGAGAATCGGATATTCCGGGTAAGAAGCCACTGCCCCTTGCTATTAGTCTCAAGAACTTCGAAGGGAAGCAGTTGAAGGACCTTGAACTTCCCATGGCCAAAGCATTAGGAGCTAGTTCAAGCTCTCGACCTTCATGACCAATTGGCACTAGGATGGAGGAAGAATTGGTGGAGATGATCGATGATCTGGAGAAGTCCATTGCGATGTTATCTACCCGCAAAGTCGCCTGTGAAGCTCTGCTCAATGACCTCCGCTCTACTCCTGCTGCTGAAGAAGATGTTGATGACTCCATGTCGTTTTAAGTATTTCTCTGAACTTGCTATGATAACTTTGTTCCACACACTTTTAAATTCTCGGGGTCTGTCCGAGTTATTTTCCACACATTATGACTTTTTATTTTTAGGATATTTGCTCTTGGTTGAGCTAGATATTTGCTCATGTTTGAGCTGTTTATTTTGCTCGTGGTGTGAGCTGGCTTTTTACCCTGCTGTTTAGTCGAATTTCATTGTATGATTACCTTTGGCAATATTATTAGACAAACAGGGGGAGATAAATGACAGAATTTACGCCAGAAGCTATGCATAGATGTTGCGCCAGAAGCTACACCTGAAGTTTCGCTAGAAGTCGCCGCTCCAGAAGATAGACCAGAAAGACACACAAGTAGTTGCATCAGAAGTCACATAACTTGCTGTGTGCGTAACTGCCTCAAGGTGACGACGATGTGCCTGCTTGGAGTAAAGAAGTCAAATCAATTGCTGTGCGTAACTGCCACAAGATGACGATGGGCTTAAAAAGGGTGTTTGCCTAAAAAATTGCCAAAGGGGGAGATTGTTGCTACGTTTAATTGTTGGCATAATTTTTAGCACAAAAAGTAAGAAGTCGTGCAACATGTTACATGACATATGGAGCGACTTGTTACGATCCAGATTAGGAAAGTCTGAAGCTTTCCTATTTCGACGAAGCTTGGAGCGAAAGAAGAAAGACGCCACGAAGACTTGGAGCGCAAGAGAGTGACGTCGACAAGTCAGGCAACTTCAAGCTGGCAGTTACACGTCAGCAATAGGCGGCAACTCTACTTACCTGATTTATTCAGGAAGTCAGAACAGGCAAGACGACTTCCAGCTGTCGTGGAAGGCGGCAACAACTTGCCTGACTTTCCTGTTCCTGATCCGAGGAGGATTAGGAATGTGAGCTGCTATAAAAAGCCCTTGGCTTCCCATTAGCAGATCATTCGTTCTTGTTCTAACACTTGCAAGATTTCTCAGAGCTCTTAACCGTGCACCATCGGCGTGTTGAGAGGCTGATGAATATTCGCTAGAACGGATCTTTGCTCCGATCAAACATTAAGTCGCGAAGACTAAGTGTTTGGATCGGTTAGGGTTTTTGTTTGTGATTGAAGATTCACAACGCCGTCCAAGAAGACAACGACACCGAGCATAGGCTTGCTTGAAGGGTGGAATTGAGAGGATCTCAAAGACAGGGGGAGAGGCACTTGGTCGAGGTGATTCACGGTGAGATCTATAGTAACTTAGGACAATAGCTTGTGTGATAGCTAGTTGGTGCTTGAAGTTGTACTATTGACTACCTGATAGTGAAAAACCTTTCCACTGGCAAAGTGCCCCCAGACGTAGGTGCGGAGTCACCGAACTGGGTAATCATCTCTGGTGTCGTCATTATCTGTTTACTGTTTACACTTACAGTTTACTTTTTAGGCAAGTAGTCGATACACAAGTTACGACTTCGTGTTCGACTTCTTGACTCGGCTACGAATTCAGAATTTCACAAACCTTCAGCGGCAGACCATTCCCTATTCACCTACACAAACTCCCATTTGGTTAAATCGGTACTCATATATGTTGATGACATAATTGTCACGGGCACCGACATCCCGCACATCGAGAAACTCAAAACTTGCTTGGATATGCATTTCAAGATAAAAGACTTGGGAAAACCTAAATATTTCATTGGGGTTGAGGTTGCTCGCTCCCCATATGGCATTGTCCTTACAAAGAGAAAGTATGTGCTCTATATACTTTCCAACATCAGTCTAATTGGTTGTAAGCCAACTCTTTTTCCATTGTCGCAACAACATCGTCTTTCCGCAAACAATGGACCACCATGTGCCGATAGCGTCCAGTATCGCCGACTCTTGGGTCATCTGCTATGTCTCACAATTACCTGTCCGGATATCAGCTACGCGGTCCACATTCTAAGTCAGTTCATGTACGATCCTTGAGAATCACATATGGATGCAGCCTTCCATGTCCTTAAATATCTGAAGAGCAGTCCATGAAAAGGCATCCTTCTACCATTAGATAATTCACTCACACTCAGAGTCTATTGTGATGCAGACTGGGCAGGGTGTCCGGATACTCGAAAGTCCACCACCGGTTTCATACTGTTTCTTGGATCCTCCCCGATCTCTTGGAGGTCCAAGCAACAGACAGTGGTCTCTGTTCGTCTGCATAAGCCGAATATTGAGCAATGGCCGCTACAAGTCGTGAGATTATCTGGCTCCGACAACTGCTCATCGACCTGCAAGTTCCCCAAGACAAAGCAGTCTCTCTATTTTGCGATAATCATGATGCCATCCACATAGCCGCCAACCCCGTCTTTCATGAGCGTACAAAACATATCGAGATCGACTGCCACTTCGTTCGTCAGCAACTGCAGACCTCGATTCTCTGCCCTCGACCAACACCCAACAAATACAAACTTGTTGACATTTTTGCCAAGGGGCTCGGACGAGATCGATTCCATGAACTTCTCTACAAGTTGGGCACTACGAATCTTCATGCTCCAACTTGAGGGGGAGCATTGAAGATGGAAATAAATCTTCGTGATTTATTTTCATACGTGAACCACGATTTCCTCGCCTAAATGTCTCATAAATTGATTTTCCTTTACTACGTATTATTTTGTTTTCTTTTAAGGGAAAATAGCACTTTTGTGCACCTGAATATACACTTTTGACACTTTCATACCTTACATTAAACTTTTTTTTTCAGTACCATAAATTATATTTTGGGACACTTTACTCCTAAAATACTACCCAAAATACTCCTCGGTTGAACCAAAATTAAACCTGGTCCAATTTCAATTGTGTAAAAAGACAAAACTACCCTCAACTATTCATCAAATTTTCAAGTGAATGCCCCTCTCTCTACCTCCCTCTTCTCCTCCTCCTCCTTTGTCGCCCCCTCCTCTTCCTTACCTTCGCCTCCGTCCTTTACTTCGCGACCGACAACAACAACTTCAATTCCGTCGAGACCCAAATCGAAACCTAGGGCCAAACGGGTACAGTAACAACCATGGAGTTTCAAGAAGCTCTCATGAAGCAAATCTGAAACCGTCGGAGAGAGTTGCGGACTATTGGTGGGTCGAGAAGAGAGAAACAAAACATAAAGGGAGCTCCATTTGGTTATGTTATGTGTGGCATGAAGTGCTCTGTTTTGGGTATGTGAAAACAGAGCACTTTTACTAACTACAAGAGTGCTCTGTATTCACATACCCAACCAGACGGGCCACCCCTCCGTACTCTGAATCTCAAGAATCGTGGGCGAGAGCTTTCGCCTCGGCTTGCCGGAGGTCCAGTGGTTCGTTCTCGATGATGACGACATCGTCTTCAACGCCGAGAACCTTCTCGGAGGTCTATGACGAGTGTCTCGAGAGGTACCCGATACTCTATGAAAGTGATGTCCTTCATGACCTACGGCGAGCCCCACGGCGACACCACCGTGCGATGGGCCAATGAGGACTCGGACACCATGCCGGAGAAACGCCGGCGAGGAGGGGGCGGCGGAGGAGAAGGAGAGGAATAGTTGAAAGAGTGGCATTCACTTGAAAATTCGATGAATAGTTGAGGGTAATTTTGTCTTTTTACACAATTGAAATTAGACCAGATTTAATTTTAGTTCAACTCAAGGGTTTTTTGTATACTTTTAGTATTTTAGGAGTAAAAAGTGTCCCAAAATGTATTTCAGGCAACTGAAAAAAAAAAGAAAAAAATGTAGGGTATGAAAGTGTCAAAAGTGTATATTCAGGTGCACAAAAGTGTCATTTTCCCTTCTTTTAATGGTGGTTATCACAGGTTGATTTGGACCTGTAATGGTGTGCCTCGCCTCTGTGTGGCTCCGCTATTCTGTAAGCACGATATTGTAGTCCACGCAAAGGGAGAAATAAGCCCGCGTGCAAAGACACGTTCTACTATGACCCATGTGAGGAGGAGTGAGTTGATAAAGACCCATGTGCCAGAATACACGTGAGGGTAGTGTTGAAAATATAAAGTTTCACATTGAAAGAATAATAAATCGAAGAGTTTTATATAAAGGAAAATGTTAAACCCAACTAATAAGTTTGAACTTTTAGTTATCGAGCCCGACCCAATATGTACAGCTCAGTTTTATAGGTTCTGAGTTCGAATCTTGATACCTGCAGATTTTTCAGGATAGAAGGTTTTTCTGATTTGCTGATAAAAAATATATCGTTGTTAATTGAATTCACCCGTAAAGGATTATTCATATGGAAATCAAACTTTATGATGCAAATCAAGATCATATTTTAGTCTTTGAATCAATAAAATAGAGGATTAATATTAAAACATATTAATAATAAATAAATGGAACACTAAAATTAGCTGGGGTAATAACTATAAGAGAACAACGAAATGATAGTTAAAAACTTAAAATGATGCAAATTGTGTCACCTGAAAATTAAAGATAAGAAACTGTCAATCAAACACAAAACGAGGGTAACAAATGTAATTGTCCCTAAAATATAAGTTTATCGTGTAATTTCCGCCTAAATGAATTACACAGTTTACACCGGTAAATCAGAAAGCAGTTTCTAAGTTCCCATTTTCTTAACTTTTCTCGTGCTTTCCCTCGGTTTCTCTCCCGCCAAACAGTTCCAAAATTTCTTCTTCTTCTTTTTCTCTGGCGTGAGTAGAGATTGCTATGGAGGATTCTCGTTCGTATGGTATTTGCTCCATTACTCGTTGCACGATCCTTGCCGATGGACCCTACACTACACAGTTTGTTGGCGAAACTGTAAATTTAGGGCTTGCTGAAAACTATCTCTAAGATCTGTAAGTTTGTTTGTTTGGTTTAGTTTTTATCTTGCTTCACTGAAAATTTGAAAGATTTTGAATTCTTGTAGCGTAGATATGAATTTGAAATGATCATTGATATTGAGATAAATGCTGTTAATGTCTAAATTAAAATTTGGAGAATGTTGATCTTCACTGTACTTGTTGACTCATCTGAGGTCTCCTTTATTCAGATTTCATAAACAGTGATGACTCCTTTGACCCGTAACTAGCATGTCCATGGTTGGTTCCCAAACTTTCCATGTCTGCGAAAGACTTGTTGGTCCATATCAACATGATAGCGAGATGGTGGGTTGATGACTTCTTGGTCCATAACGACATGTCTAGTCCTCTTCTGTGTGAAAGAGAGAAATGTGTGACCAAAATTTAGTGCAAGGAAAAAAAAGCTAGGACAAAACAGTGTTGCAGCCTCAAATTTCCATGACAGTGAAATTGATGACTAATATAATAAACCAAACCTTACATATGTAACGTAATACTTGGCAGGAGTATCCACGTTGTTTTTTAACCTTTCTTCTTATCTATCATTTCGTTATTGTCTTGAGCCTTTGCTCAGCCACTTCTGCAACTATATGGATTCCAAACTGTTTTCTTCATATTTCTGCTTATTATTCTATCATTTCGTTATTGTCTTGTGCCTTTGCTTAGCCACTTATGCAACTCTTACCAATGAGACTGATCGGTTGTCATTACTCGAATTCAAGGCCAAAATATCTGATGACCCTTTTGGTGTTATGCGTGCTTGGAACGACTCCATCCACTTTTGCCAGTGGCAGGGTGTAACATGTGGTCGTCGACACGAAAGAGTCACTGTATTGAACCTAACTTCACAGAAGCTGGTTGGTTCCATTTCTCCACACGTTGGAAATTTAAGCTTTCTAAGAGAGCTTCACCTCCTGGAAAACAGCTTCGACGGTGAAATCCCTCCTGAAGTTGGCCATTTGCGCAGGCTGCAAATTTTACATTTGCGGCACAACTCGCTAGGAGGGGAAATTCCTCCTAACCTAACAAGTTGCTCCAACCTCATTGTTGTTCAGTTGACCTACAACCAGCTAAGGGGGAAAATCCCTGAGAAGATGGGCTCATTGACAAATCTCGAGGTACTATCTCTTCATAACAACAACCTTGATGGGGAAATCCCTTCTTCACTTGGGAACATATCGTCCCTTAGCGAACTCTCCCTGAGAAGCAATAATTTTCGTGGAAGTATCCCTCCTGCCATTGGTCTATTGAAAAATCTCGATTTTTTTTCAGTTTCCAATAATAGCTTCACTGGTACCGTCCCTCCATCTATTTTCAATCTCTCTGCTTTGTCGACTTTTGACGTGGCAGCAAACCAACTCCATGGGAGTCTTCCATCAAATCTGGGCATCATTTTGCCTCATATCCAATCCTTTAGTGTTGCTGATAACCAATTTACCGGATCTATTCCTACTTCAATATCCAATGCCTCAAATCTACAACACCTTTTCACTGTCAAGAACAATCTTACCGGGGATGTGCCGGATTTGGGAAACCTTCATGAGCTGCAATGGTTAAACTTAGGATACAACAATCTTGGAAAAGGAGAAGCTGATGACTTGAAGTTTCTCGTTTCTCTTACTAATGCCACTAGTTTAGAGAAATTATATATAGATGGAAACAGCTTTGGAGGTGTTTTGCCTGAATCACTTGGTAATTTATCAGCCAATCTAAGAGAATTGGTACTGGATGATAACCAAATAGTGGGGAAAGTTCCAAGTGACATAACAAACCTGAAGGGCTTGGAAATATTTGCAGCAAGGCACAAACAACTCTCCTTTAGCATTCCCAAAGGTATCGGGATGCTTCAGAAGCTCCAGGTTTTGGATTTGTATCACAATGATTTCACAGGAGTTATTCCATCCTCGTTTGGAAATCTTGAAGAGCTACTCAATCTCCTTGTAGGTGGAAACTACCTTCAAGGCAGCATCCCTTCGAGTTTGGGGAAATGTCAGAAGTTACTGGAATTGGATATTTCTTCCAACAATCTCAGTGGCGCAATACCCCCAGAAGTCATCAATATCTCATCCTTGTCAATCTCTCTTGACTTGTCTCAGAATCGCTTGAGTGGAGCCCTGCCCATGGAAGTTGAAAACTTGAAAAATCTTGGTGAGTTGGACCTTTCTGAAAACATGTTATCAGGTGAAATTCCTACCAGCCTAGGCAGTTGTTTGAGTTTAACATTCCTGAGCTTGCAAAGAAATTTCTTTCATGGCACCATTCCTTCATCTTTTCATTCCTTGAGAGGACTCTTGAGTTTAGATCTCTCTAGGAACAACTTATCAGGAGAAATCCCTATATTTTTGGAAGGCCTAGTCTCGCTACAAAATTTGAACTTGTCCTTCAATGATTTGGTTGGAATGCTGCCCATGGAAGGCGTCTTCAATAATGCAAGTGTACTTTTTGTTGAGGGCAACACCAGACTTTGTGGAGGAATTTCAGACTTTCATCTGCCAAAATGTAGCTTCAAAGAACCCAAGAGGCAGACGTTGACTCGTAAGTCAAAAATCATAATTTCCTTGGTTTTCACATTTCTTGGTGCAGTAGTGGTGATCACTTCTATATTCTTGTTTTGGTTGAGAAAGAAATATCACAAGGATGTATCGATCTCCTCGGAGAATAGGCTAGTGCAGCTTTCATATCAAACTCTTTTCAATGCTACCGAAGGGTTTTCTTCAACTAATTTGGTTGGAATTGGTAGTTTTGGCTATGTGTACAAAGGGATTTTAGATTGCCAGAAAATTGTTGCGATAAAGGTGTTCAACCTTCAAAGGCGTGGTGCATTAAAGAGTTTTATGCTTGAGTGTGAAGCTATGAGGAATATCAGACACCGGAACCTTGTTAAGGTAATAACTGCATGCTCTCAAGTATCGATGCTTCTGGTAATGATTTTAAGGCCCTAGTTTGTGAGTTTATGGTCAACGGCAGTCTAGAGCAGTGGTTGCATCCAGTTCTTGGAGTGGAGACTCCACATGAGGAGATCAAGAAATTGGATCTTCTGCAGAGACTAAACATTGGCATCGATGTAGCTTGTGTGCTGGATTATCTTCATCTTCAATATTCCCAAACACCAATCATTCACTGTGATCTCAAGCCAAGTAATGTTCTTCTGGATGATGAAATGACTGCACATGTTAGTGACTTTGGGCTGGTAAAATTTCTTACCGAGGAGACCACAGGAAACCAGACAAGCTCAATTGGAGTAAGAGGAACAGTGGGTTATGCTGCTCCAGGTAAATATGCACTTAAATTCGCAAAGTTTTCTTCTTTCTCTAATTTTCATTTTGCTATCAACTTGCTGATCACTTAGAATCTGTGTGCTGCAGAGTATGGAATGGGAGCTGAAGTGTCAACTTATGGTTATGTGTACAGCTATGGTATCCTCTTACTCGAGATGTTTACGGGAACAAAGCCTACTGATGACATATTTGGCAGTGATATGAATCTTCATAACTATGTCAAGATGGCTTTGCCTGAGCAAGTTGCAGAAATTACCGACCCTGCACTTTTTGAAGGAAGACAAGACATTGCTAGTACTAGCGAGGGATATCATAAAGTTAGCGAGTTATTGATTCTGATATTCGAAATTGGAATTGCATGTTCGAAAGAAATTCCAAGAGAAAGAATGGAGATTGGTGGGGTTGCAACAAAGTTGGCTATAATTAGGGACAACCTCATGAGCAGTGAAGGACACAGGACTCGATCTGCAATTGTTCATGGACAGGTAATGCTCTAGTCTCTCCTTTTCTTCTTTGCTACTACAAATTCTCATGTACTGGGCCAGTCTGTATAATGCCTAGGAGTAACAACTTTTTTGGCTGTAGGTGCCCAGGAGGGCAAGGAACTGATGAATCCACTACAGAATGTTAATACAATTTTGGTATTGCTTGTTCTGCAGATGATGTTCTCTTCTATTATTCTTATTATTGCTTCTTACCTTTTACGGCCATTTTCATGTGCTACATTCAACTTGTAAGTTGATAAATAAGGCCCTATGTGTTCTGTTTGTATATTTCAGAATCATGTTATATGTGTTCTATTTGTATATTTCAATTGTTAATAAGTATTTCATGTTCTTTTTACTTTTTTCTGTGAAAATGTTATGTACAGAAACCATTACAGGGAACTCTCTCAAAGAGTTTACTTTGACTTGAGTGTTGCTTGTATGTGCAAGCAATCAAATATGAGTAGCGACATGTTGAATATTTGTCAGACAATTATTTGCCTCCTACTCTGAGTCGGATATAACAATGAAGTTGAATGTTTTCCAGAGACTCAACATTGCCATCGATGTAGCCAAGTAATGTTCTTCTTGATGATGAAATGACAGCAAAAGTTGGAGATTTTAGGTTGGTGAAGTTCCTTTTGGGGGGAGACCAACAACACAAGTACAGATCAACCAAGTTCAGCTATGCTGCTGCAGGTAATTCATTGCTTGTTTTACTCTTAGTCAACATCTTGTTGTCACATAACTTTCATTTGGACATTCTATTTCTTTTGAGATCAATCTGTATCTTCATCAAATAATAATGTAGAACAAGACATGGGAAGTGAGGTCTCCATGCATGGTGATGTGTATAGCTATGGTATCCTTCTACTCGAGATGTTCGCTGGGAAGAAACCTACTGATCACATGTTTGATGACATCTGAATCTTCACAACTATGTGAAGAGAACTTTGCATGATTATGTTGCAGAAACTGCAGATCCAATCCTTGTTAACAGAAGGGAAGAAGATAAGACTGAGAGTAGCTCTTAGAGAAATCAGAAGGTTATCAAATCGTTGGTTCTGATTTTGGGATTGGAATTGCTTGTTCTGTACATCAGAAATGCAGCAGCATAGTTGGTTTTAAACAGGAACAAGCTCATTGACAGCGGAGAGAGCTCAAAGAACTCAACCTACAACTGGGCATCAGCAGGTAATTAAAGAAGTCACATCTGGTTTTCTATAATTCACCTCTTTCATGTTTTGACCCATGAATATGTATTGTAACACAGTTTTGTATCCTCAGGTACCTAATACACCAACCCAAGAAGCTTGATGCAATGTCAGATTGTCAAGAAACTATACCACATAGTAAGTTCAGTATTCTTGTACCGCTTTGTCAAATGATGTTCTGTTTCACATTGTTGTTTTGAAATTTTTGTGCTACTGATGAAATGGAATTCTCTTTTGGATGAAAATTGCTGTGAAGAAAGCAGTTCAACCATTAACTCAATAGTCAAGAAAGGTTGTGACAGGAAGTACTATATGTATTTTACTTTGGAATAATGACGATTTGTTACACCTAACTATGACATTTTCATATCCTAATTGAGTTTCTCTCCTTTTTAATACTGTTTGACAATTTTTTTTATGACAACCTACGGTAAATGACTAAAATGCTCTCCAATTATTTTTAAATTTTTAAAAAGTGACGTGAATAGTGAACCGGTTTAAATTTAAACCAAAAATAAACTGATTCAAATTAAAATTAAGAATTGAACCAATTCAAATTGAAAATTGTCTAAAATGCACTCCAATGCCTTTTAAATTTTCAAAAAGTGTCATGTGGTAACACTCCTTGTTCTGGTACACTCGTTGCCACCGTCGATGATGGTGTCTCTAGGCTTGAGGTGCTCAGAGAGGGTTGCGATGGTCTGATCTGCCGGAGCTCTGACCTTGACTATGATGGTGACGGATCTAGTTTTAAATTTGAATGCCTAAGAGTTGCGGACTAGAAAGTCACGAACTCTAAAGGAATAAAATGTTTTTAACAATTTAACAAAATACCCTTTTTGATTTTGTGCAAAAAGTTTCAATACCTCACCTTTTGTATTTTTTGGAAATTTGTTGTGTAATTGAAGTTGTTGTTTGGCATTTTGGTTAAATTTGTTTCAGTCTCACGTGATGATAAAACTCAACAAGAGAATAATAGTTCAATTTGGTCTCCACCATAAAGATACGTTTAAGATCTTTCTAATGATTCGTGGTTGTCAATTTTGATTCCTAGCGTCGAACCAGAGAGTTGCGATCTCGGAGTTGGAGCTGGGGTCGATCCTGGGAGCGGAGGCAACAGAGAAAGAAGCGGACGGCGACGAAGAAGGGGATGACGGAGGCGGAGGACGACGATGGCGAGGGAGGCAGACGTGGACGATGACGAAGGTGGAGGCGGACCACAGTGGAGGAGGAGGCCACTGTGCGAGATCTACTATTCCATTTTATTATCAATTTTTATTTTGATTTGAACTGGTTCAATTTGTTTGGCTGAATAAAAAACTACTCAAATTGAATTGGTTCAACCATGAGTAGTTTAGGTATTTTAAGCATTTTAGAGGTGGGTTGTCACAAAAAAAATAGTGAAGGTATTAAAAAGAGAAAAAAATAGTTAGGATATGAGACTGTCATTTCGTCATAGTTAAGTGTAATAAATTGTCATTATCATTTTTACTTTTTTTATGAACAATTGAAATGTAAAGTTGCAGCCTACTCCGTTTCTTTGGCCAAAAGTGAATTCGATCCCCCAAATTAGAACTGAAACCAAATGAATTTAATCGGTTTTCTCAACATCGTAACTGAAATTCTGATTCGTAGCCGAGTCAAGAAGTCGAACACAAAGTCGTAACTTTTGTGTCGACCACTTGCTTAAATCCCAAACCGTAGTTTAAACAATAACCAAACAATAAGAACGACACCAGAGATGATTACCCAGTTCAGTGTAACGTCACCTACGTCTGGGGGCACTTTGCCAGTGGAAAGGTTTTCACTATATGGTAGTCAATAGTACAACTTCAAGCACCAACTAGCTATCACACAAGCTATTGTCCTAAGCTACTATAGATCTCACCGTGAATAACCTCGACCAAGGTCCTCTCCTCCTGTCTTTGAGATCCTCTCAATTCCACCCTTCGAGCAAGCGCCTATGCTCGGTGTCGTAGTCTTCTTTGACAGATTTGTGAATCTTCAATCACGAACACAAGAACCATAATCGATCAAACACTCAATCTTCGCTAATTGATGTTTAATCGAAGCAAAACCGTTCTAGCAAACTAATCAGCCTCTCAACACGCCAATGGTGCACGGTTAAGAGCTCTGAGAAATTTAGCAAAAAGAACAAGAACGGACCAACTGCTAATGGGGAAGCCCACGCTTTTTATAGCAGCTCCACATTCCTAATCTTTCTCGGATTAGGAATAGGAAGTCTCAGACTTCCTAAACACATTAGGCAAGCAGAGTTGCCGCCTTTGGTGACGTGTTAATGACAGCTGGAAGTCGTCTGGCCTGTTGACGTCATTCTCTTGCGCTCCAAGTCTTTGTGACGTCATTCTTCTTTCGCTCCAAGCGACTCTAAATAGGAAAGCTTCAGACCTTTCCTAATCTGGAGCGTAGTGAGTCGCTCCACATGTCGTGTAACATATTGCACTGACTTCTTACTTTTGCGCTAAAAAATTATGCCAATACTAAACGTAGCAACAATCTCCCCCTTTGGCAATTTTTTAGGCAAACACATTTTTAAGCACATCGTCATCTTGTGGCAGTTACGCACAGCAAGCGATGCGACTAAGCACATTTCTAAGCACATCGTCATCTTGTGGCAGTTACGCACAGCAAGCGATGCGACTAAACACATTTCTAAGCACATCGTCATCTTGTGGCAGTTACGCACAACAAGCGATGCGACTAAACACATTTCTAAGCACATCGTCATCTTGTGGCAGTTACACACAGCAAGCGATGCGACTTCTGTATGCGACTTCTGGTGCGGCTTCTGGTTCGACCTCTGGAGCGATGACTTCTGTGCGCGACTTCTGTTTGCGACCTTTGGCGCAACTTTTCGTCTTTCTTCTGTGCGCAACCTTAGCTTATATCTCCCCCTTTTTGTCTAACAATATTACCAAAGGTAATCATACAACGATATACGTATAATAACAGGGCATAAAACCAGCTCAAAACTTGAGCAAATATCCAAAAATGTCACATAGTGCAGAAATTGAACTCGGACAGTCCCCGAGGATTTAAAAAGTTTGTTTGAAACACGTTATCAGTCTAAATCAGAGAAATATTTAAAAAGAGGTGGAGTCATCGACATCATCGTCATCTTCAGCAGGGGCAGTGCGTAGGTCATGTAGGAGGGCTTCACAGGCAGTCTTACGGGTTGTCAGAGCAACAATCGTCTTCTCCAAGTCATTGATCATATCCACCAGCTCTTCCTCCATCCTGGTGCCGAGAGGTCCGGAAGGACGTGAGCTGGAACCAGCTTCAGATGTTTAGGCCATGGGAGGAGCGAGATCTCTCATATGCTTGCCCTCAAAGTTTTTGAGACTTATAGTGAGGGGCAGAGGCTTCTTTCTAGGTACATCAGAATCTCGAACAATGTGAGGACATTGTTGGAGGAGAATTCCAGTGATCAACGATGGAAAACCAATAGGTAATTTGACAGCATTTGACTTGGCATGTTTGACAAGATGCTCAATAACATACGAACCAAAGTCAAGAGGGGATTGAGTACATATTTGGTAGATAAGCTTTGCTAGCTCTGTTTTGATGCTAGACCTGTGAGTGGAGGATGCCCAGCTTGTCAGGCCAATTCGGTATAGAATGGAATACTTGGCCGTTAGTTCTGCAGCCGCAATGGTATCTTTGAAAGGCCATACCTTTTTCCTTCCTCCAGTGATCTTAAAAGCCACTTTGTTCAAGTGAGGGACTTCTGAAGTGACTTCTGGAGCCGCTCTGCCTAGATAAGCATTGATTGTGGTGGCAGATATCTCAAAGCACTCTCCTCGAACAAAGATCTTCCTATACTCCGCATCTTCTGGATCATTAAACTCACTCGAGAGATTGACAATGAACTCCTTGACCAGAGCTGGGTAGAACGGTCCGATGTTGATGACCATGTTGGTTAGGCCTGAGCCACGGAGGAGTTCCACAACTGCATTCATTCCTTGAGCTTCTGTAGAGAGCTCTCTCTCCGGGTAGATATTGCGCTGGTACACGTATTGCCACTTGACAACATTGTCTACTAAATGAAATGAGACATTGTCTGTTGGGGCTTTTGGGACGTTTTTGGGGAGTTTCAGACCTCCCATAGACTTCTTGACTCGTGGGGGTAAGGCACGAGTTTCCTCCTCTTCTTCTTCTGGAGCAGGGGTTTTTACTGAAGTGGATGACTTCTTTCTTAACTTCTTTACTGGTTTAGGAGCATATGCTCCTCCTTTCTCTGTAGCTTTTCTTTTCGGAGTTAATCTCCTCTGCACTGGTGGTTCTTCTTCTTCATCAATCAGCTTTCTTGTTGGTTGTTTTCTTTTCTTAAGCCCTTTGGGCACGGATTCTTTCAGAGGCGTTCTGTCCTCTCGTGTAACTTCTTCTTCCACGGTTTTGCCATATTAGTTTCTTCTGTGTTGACAAGATCGGCTAAAGGTTGGGGGACTTCCGGTATGACTACCGTAACTTCATTCAGCGCTGAACCACTGTCCGGAGCGACAAGAGGACTGTCGGCTTTCTGCATGGCTTCGTTTAGTGGGGACTTCTCTGGTGCAGGCGTTGATTTTTGGGGCCTAGATCGATCTTCACAGCTAGCACCATGGATCTCAGGAACGGGGGTTCTTAGAGCTTCTTCAGACAGATTCTTATCTACTGGGTCTACTTCAGGAGGGACAATAGGGTTACCTTGTAGAGGTGTATGAGTAGAGTGAGAGCCCTCCTCTTTTAGGTTAGCAGCCTCGGATAATATGTTGTCCTTCTCAACGGTGGGAGTTGCCTCTATTGGTGTGATAGTTGGAGACGGGGTTGTTGCTCCTTGAGGTCTTGCCGAACCCTCCCCTAAGGTATTTCCTCCACGAATCTTTACTCCGTGTTTGTTTGTTGAAGATTTTGAAGCTGATAACTTTCTGGCGATCATCTTTGCCCTCATCTTGGTTCGCAGTTTCTTAGAGGCAGAAGGAACTCGTCCGCTTCTGGTTCTGACCATTTGAGGAGGGGCTTGATCAGAGTTGTTTTGGAGGAAATAAGCAACTACTACAGGTGCAGATTGATTTTGGTTTTGTGGTGCCCTAGCGATTTTGGGAAGGTGGAAGGGGTGTGCAGAACTTTTCTGCGTGGAAGTCGAAAGGATTGAGTGTTGATTGGTTTATTGTCAGATTACAATCATTCCTTTTTCCCTTTTTGAATTTTAAAAAAAATTCCAACTGGGCTTATGATAAAAGAATTGGGCCCGTTTTGATTTTGTGGACCCTTGTTGGTCCTAATAGAGAGAGAGTAAAATCAGCAAAAAGCTCCCTCTCTTCTTTCTTGACTTCTGGTTACTCAAGGCAGCAAAGTCCAAGGGATGACCTTAGACTTTCAAACTTGTTAGCATCTAATGCCTTTGTGAAGATGTCAGCGACTTGTTTCTCTTTAGGTAGGTATTCGAGTTTTATCTTCTTGTCCTTTACAAGCTCACGAATAAAATGATGCCTGATATCGATGTGCTTGGTTTTGTTGTGTTGAACCGGATTCTTCAAAATATTGATTGCACCAATGTTGTCGCAGAACAAAGTCATGACTTCTTGTTTGACCCCATACTCTGCCAACATTTGTTTCATCCACAGAAGCTGAGTACAGCTACTTCCAACCGTAATATATTCGGACTCAGCTATAGACAAAGCAATACAATTTTGCTTTTTGTTGAACCAAGACACAAGATTGTTCCCCGGATAGAAACAACCTCCAGAGGTACTTCTTCGATCTGGTGTGCTTCCCGCCCAGTCAGCATCACAATATCCAACAAGAGTAGGAGATGTATCAAAAGAGTATAGCAAACCCAATTCAGAGGTTCCCAAGATGTACCTTATTATCCTCTTGGCATGAGTTAAGTGACTGGCTTTTGGATTGGCTTGATATCGAGCACAGACTCCTACTGAGAAAGCAATGTCGGGTCGACTTGCTGTGAGATAGAGAAGACTTCCAATGATGCTTCGATAGAGGCTTTGATCAACTAGTTCTTCAAGATCGTCCTTTGTGCATTTGACATGAGTGGCAATGGGGGTTCTTTTGTGTGAAGCCTTTTCCAACCCAAATTTCTTCACAATATTCTTTGCATATTTGCTTTGGGAGATAAATATTCCATCTTTCATCTGTTTGATCTGAAAGCCTAGGAAGTATGTGAGCTCTCCAACCATACTCATCTCAAATTCGGACTGCATATGTTGGACGAAACGTTCCACCATCTTGTCTGACATCCCTCCAAATACGATATCATCGACATATATTTGGGCAATCATGATGTCTCTTCCTTCCTTTTCACAAAGAGAGTTTTGTCTACTACTCCTCGAATATAGCCATTTTGTACTAGGAATTGGGTAAGACATGCATACCATGCTCGTGGTGCTTGTTTGAGGCCATAGAGAGCTTTCTTTAGTTTGTAGACATGATAAGGAGAGTCATGATCTACAAATCCTTTTGGTTGAGCAACATAGACTTCTTCGTTTAAATTTCCATTGAGGAAGGCACTCTTTACATCCATCTGGTAGAGTTTGAAGCGTAGATGGCATGTTATCCCAAGGAGAAGTCGGATGGCTTCCAGTCTGGCTACTGGAGCAAAAGTTTCTTCGAAGTCAACTCCTTCTACTTGTGTGTACCCCTGCGCCACCAGTCTCGCTTTGTTTTGAGTGATATTTCCTTACTCGTCAAACTTGTTTTTGAATACCCACTTTGTTCCGATGATATTGACATTGTCTGGCTTGGGTACTAGTTCCCAGACTTCATTCCTTACAAATTGAACCAATTCTTTTTGCATGGCGCAGACCCATTACTCATCATTGATGGCTTCTTATATATTCTTTGGTTCAACTTTTGAGACCAACCAAATGTTACCTATCATCTCTTTGTAGTTTATAGGTGTCTTCTGTCGAGTCCGCACTCCTTCATTGATGTCTCCTATCACATCCTGGGATGGGTGATTCTTCTGAATTCTTCTTGATGGAGCTCTCTGTTCTATGATGGGGGGTGCCTCTTTGTCAAAGATGTTTTGGCTTTCGGCTTCAGATTCTTCGTTGTGATCTTTGGTTCTGACTTCTCCTGAGAGATTTAGAACTTCTTCGTCCTCGTCACTGGGTTGCTCATAACAGTCATCAATCACGACATTGATGGATTCCATGATAGACCGGGTGCGTTTGTTGAATACACGAAAGGCCCGACTGTTTCTGGAATAGCCAAGGAAGATGCCTTCATCACTTTTAGCATCAAGTTTGCGTCGAGGTTCCCTATCCGCAAGTATGTAGCATATCGATCCAAAGACATGGAAATATTTGACATTAGGCTTCCTCCCCCTCCATATTTCATAAAGAGTGAGCGATGTCCCAGGGCGGAGGGTCACTCTATTATGAATATGACAAGCCGTATTTAGAGCCTCAGCCCAGAAGTGTTGTGGGATGTTTTTGGCTAGCATCATGACTCTAGCCATTTCTTGAAGAGTACGATTTTTCCTTTCCACGATCCCGTTCTGCTGAGGAGTGATGGGGGCAGAGAATTCATGAGCTATTCCTTCAGCATCACAGAAGTTTGCGAAGCTGATGTTTTCAAATTCTTTTCCATGATCACTTCTGAGTCGGACGACTTTGTCAATGGCTTCTCCTTTTTCTCGTTAAACTCTCTGACATAGGGCTTCAAAGACTGAGAAAGTGTCTGACTTTTCTCTAATAAAGTCAACCCAGGTGTACCTTGAGAAGTCGTCGACATAAACAAATATGTACTTCTTACCTCCTAGACTTTCTACTTGCATAGGTCCCATAAGGTCAACATGTAGAAGTTTTAGAACACGAGAAGTAGTAAGATGTTGTACCTTATTGTGTGACGTCTTAACTTGTTTGCCAATCTGGCATTCTCCACAAATTTTCCTTCAACAATCTTGAGGTTGGGAACTCCAATGATCGCCTTTTCAGAGAGAATCTTCTGCATGCTCCTTAAATTTATGTGACCAAGTTTTTGATGCCATAGCTTCGTCTCTTGAGCTTTGGATAAAAAGCACTTGGTTGGCAAGGTTGTGACCGTTGGAGACTATAGATAACAGTTATCAAGAGACCTGTGACCTGTCATGACTTTTTTCTGGTGTTCGTCTTTGACAGTGCACTTGTCACGAGTGAAGTTGACATCTAGATTCAGATCGCATATTTGACTGATGCTGATGAGGTTGGTTGTCAGGCCTTCTACCAGTAGAGCCTCTTTTAAGCATGGTGAGTTAGGAAGGTTAAGCTTTCCCTTTCCAAGTACTCTAGCTTTTACCCCGTCACCAAAATTGACAAAGCTATTAGTGCAAGGTATTAAGGTGACCAAGAATGAGCTATTACCAGTCATATGTCGAGAAGATCCACTATCAAAATACCAATCATTGCTAGTTGAGGCTTTTAGAGCGGTGTAAGCGATATTTGCTCGATAGCTTACCTCCTTGACTCGTCATTCCTTACGTGATTGAGCTTTCTTGATAGTGTTCATTTGTTTGACGACGTTCCTTCCATATAGGCGATAGCAGAAAGGTCGAATGTGACCTCTTCGTCCACAGTGATGACATACCCAGTTATGTCTCTTGTTCTTTTTCCCCGGAGCGACCAGGGTATGCGACTTTATGGTCGTTTGATCAGGCGTGAAGGTCGGAGACATCTGACGAGACTTGTGGGTGACAACCTTCTGAGGAACGACGACAGTATGTGATGATGACGCTTCTTTCGAATATCCAAGACCTTCCATATTTCTAGCTGGTTTTCCGATCGAGAGGATTTGATCTAGAGTGTTGGTGCTTGGATTCATCATCTTTACAGACTTGGTGACTTGGTCTAACTCGCTTTTTAATCGAACCACTTCCCTTTTGAGATCAACAGTAGTTTCAAGAAGTCGTAACTTGTCTTCATTAAGAGAAAGAATAAGAGCATTCTGTTTTTCGATCACCTGAGAGTCTTCAAGCCACTTGACATACCATTCGTTGTATGCGTTGTTGAGAGTCTCATCGGATAGTTCATCATCAGAGTCATACTTCTTTGCAATCTCAGATGGTGGATCTGTTGTGGTAACAGTAAAGGCAACATAGTTGCTTGTGTGCTCAGAGTCACTGTTTTCTTCTTCTTCAACGTCTGTTAGAGAGACATTGAATCCCTTCTTCTGTTTCTTTAAGAAGTTAGGGCATTCTTTCTGCATATGCCCATACCCCTCACATTCGAAGCACTGGACTCCTTTTTCTTTTCCTGATCGTTCACCACGTCTACCATCGTTATTAGTGCTCTCGTGCTTCTGGAATTTGTGCTGAGGCTTGTCTCTGACTTCCCGGGTGACATTCTTTCCTGTCATCTGGTTAAATCTCCTCATGACTTTACTGTAGTTTTTGGCCAGCATAGCGATAGTCTCATCAATTTCACTATCTGAATCACAGTGAGCCAATTGTTTCTGCTTTTGGGTAGAACTTTTGAATGCTACACCTTTATGCTTCTTCTCGATAAGTGGTAGAGAGAGCTCGAAGGTCATTAGAGATCCCATGAGTTCATCAAACTTTAGCGTCTTCAAGTTATGAATTTCTTCTATGACAGTGATCTTCATCTTGAATCTGGGACTTATGGCTCTCAGTGTTTTTCTAACTAAATCTTCATCGGTCATAGGCTTGCCAAGTGGATATGATTCATTGGCTAGATCCTTGATACGAACATTAAACTCAGCTATAGTTTCGTCTTCATTCATGATAAGGGCCTCAAAGTTGGTTGTAAGGTACTGTAACTTTTGCTCTCTGACTTTGGATGTACCCTCATAAGCAACAGAAAGAGTGTCCCAAGCAATTTTGGCACTTGTGCACGTGTTGATAAGTCGAAACACATTCTTGTCTACTCCATTAAATATAGCATTGAGTGCACGAGAATTACCTAGGGCGGCTTCATCTTCTTCTGCGCTCCACTCTTTTTCTGGTTTAATACTAGTTTGATTTTCTTGAGCATCAGCATAGTGAGATTCCTCCCATCCATTGATGACAACCTTCTAGGTTTTGTTGTCGAGAGACTTCAAAAAGGCACACATCCGTGCTTTCTAGTACCCATAGTTTGTTCCGTCGAGCACCGGTGGTCGATTGACAGATCCTCCTTCCTTTGAGTCCATATTAGCTACTAAGAATTTTCGCAGGAAAATCAACTAAGAGATAAGGTGTCTCCTCTGATACCAATTGATATTCTGATTCGTAGCCGAGTCAAGAAGTCGAACACAAAGTCGTAACTTTTGTGTCGACCACTTGCTTAAATCCCAAACCGTAGTTTAAACAATAACCAAACAATAAGAACGACACCAGAGATGATTACCCAGTTCGGTGCAACGTCACCTACGTCTGGGGGCACTTTACCAGTGGAAAGGTTTTCACTATATGGTAGTCAATAGTACAACTTCAAGCACCAACTAGCTATCACACAAGCTATTGTCCTAAGCTACTATAGATCTCACCGTGAATAACCTCGACCAAGGTCCTCTCCCCCTGACTTTGAGATCCTCTCAATTCCACCCTTCGAGCAAGCGTCTATGCTCGGTGTCGTAGTCTTCTTTAACAGATTTGTGAATCTTCAATCACGAACACAAGAACCCTAATCGATCGATCAAACACTCAATCTTCACGAACTGATGTTTAATCGAAGCAAAGCTGTTCTAGCAAACTAATCAGCCTCTCAACACGCCAATGGTGCACGGTTAAGAGCTCTGAGAAATTTAGCAAATAAAGAACAAGAACGGACCAACTGCTAATGGGGAAGCCCACACTTTTTATAGCAGCTCCACATTCCTAATCCTTCTCGGATTAGGAATAGGAAGTCTCAGACTTCCTAAACACATTAGGCAAGCAAAGTTGCCGCCTTTCCTGACGTGTTAATGACAGCTTGAAGTCGTCTGGCCTGTTGACGTCATTCTTTTGCGGTCCAAGTTTTTGTGACGTCATTCTTCTTTCGCTTCAAGCGACTCTAAATAAGAAAACTTCAGACATTTTCTAATCTGGAGCGTAGTGAGTCGCTCCACATGTCGTGTAACATGTTGCACTGACTTCTTGCTTTTGCGTTAAAAAATTATGCCAATACTAAACGTAGCAACAATAACCAAAATTGACCAAATACCGACGGTTTTCAATTTCTCAATTTCAATTCGGCTCGAATCTTCGTTGGAGACCAGTTCCAAGTCTAAACTACCCACCTGTAACAAAGTGCAATAAGCAATGAAATACAAATAGTACATTGAAACCTAAAAACTTCAAAATAGAAGGCAATTTACGTAATTTCCTCGTTTAATTTAATATTTTAATACGACGTTAAAATATTTATTTTATATCCGGTCAAGCCGTATAGATTAGATCTTATCATTTCCTTGTCCCGGACCAAACGGCCTGCACGTGATTTTGATCCGGTTCATGTGATCGGGTCATGAGCCCAATATGGTTCCGTCTTTTACTATAAATAAAGAAGAAAAAAGAGGTTCGAATCTCGAAAGAACCGGTCAACATGTGTATGTGTGGGGTCCACACGCTGACGTGTGAAATTTTAGGACAACAAACAAAGGTTGAATCTTTCCAAATTCAAACCAACTTGTTTGACTTTAAGCGGGAACGGTGTTTACATAATTAATTAATTAATAAACCCACCTCGTTTCTTCACGACCGATTTCATATATTTTTTTACTTTTCTTTTTGAGAAATATATCATCACAAATCAATACTACGTTGTAAAAGAAAAAAAGAAGTCATAGATTTGAGACTCTGCCTCAAAAGACGGCCATAATTAATTTATTATATGTGCAAAGAAACTTTCTTTTCAGATTCCAAATAGAAAACTTAGTAGAAAAGGAAATGATATTTAAATTACTGTTTCATGCACTATGATAAATATTTATTTGATATTTAAATTACTGTTTTATGCACCATGATAAACCAATTATTTTTTAAAGTTCCCACTTGTGGTGTTATCATTATTGCATGATCTACCACAAGGTCCACAGACCATACCCTCAATTAAACATCCCCATGTTCACTTCAGCTCTGCAATCACGGTGCTATCTTAATTCTATATTAATTTGGTTATGTCTACAAATCAAAATTTAGTATTTATACTTATATATATATATATATATATATATATATATATATATATATATATATATAGTTGCAAGTAATTTGAGTTTTTAACTAGAACTGGTTACTCTAATTTTTTCCGTGAAATATTTGGATCATTATTATAGTAAAAAATGAAATGTAAACTTAAGATTAGACTTATTTACTAAATGAGACGAACACAAGCTTAATTTGTCGATGTTCAATCGGCTCGTGAGATGTAGGAATCAACAATTTAAACTCGGAACTAATCTCGAACCAAAACCTAAACTAAACTGTAATAAAATAATTGAGAACCATATATAATGGATCAGCTTTACTTTTAAGTTTTAGAGAATCGGTTAATCTTGTTCAGTTATGATTCTAACAATCAAAAACATGTAATTAACCCATTTAAAACCAAACCAATTTGTATAAACATGTGTAGCTATGTCTGCGTGGCACACCACACCTCTTTCATGTTCTCATGGCCAGCGAAAAGATTATTTACAAAATTTATATTATGATTGAGTTGCGAGTAAATCTTAACCTTCGGTGTTCGTTAGTATTGTTTCTAATCACGAATTTAAAATATTTGCCAATAGATCACACTCAATTTTGTCTAATTATGCTGATAAATCGACCATAAATTCAAGATTAAAACTAATTCGTTCAAATAGAATTGAATTAGGGAACTAAATTAGAGAATTGGAGTCGAAACCGAATTGTTACTCATATGTTGGTTTGGGGTTTGGTTTCCTTAAATTGAGAAATAAGGAGTTCACTTTGGTTCAAAAAACTATGACCACCCCTTATCGAGATGATTCGTTTAATATTTAATTAATCATAATTTGTATTGATATATTATTTCACTTTTAATAAATATTTCTTACGAAACTAAACATATCGAGCGAATCTCGAATCGAATAATTTAATATTACATGAATTTATTAACACAAATTTAACCTTTAATAAAAAATAAACGAAGTGAATTGAGTCGAGTCGAGCTCAAACATGACTATCTTTCTTTCGAGCCGAACTCATACTCAATTTTACAAACTCCCTCAAATCTGAACTCAATTCAAATCAAACACTTTTTTCATGAATCTGAAAAATTAAATTTCGATTCGATTTGCTTACCTTCTCGATCGTCACTTAAATTGAATTAAAATATTTTAATTTGTTTGAATATATTTTACGATATGTCACACACAATAACATCTTAAATTTAATATATTACTTTCCTAATTCTCCTCTAATCTTTGGCTATAAATACATATAATTACAAAATTTATATTTAGTCGTTCCTTCCCATTCATGTGTGGGACAACAAAACAAGTTGTTAATTTAAATTTTGACGTTGACATTTTTGACCTTCACAAGCCAAAAAGGTCCAAATACACACTATTTTCAATGGCACGTTACTGATCTATTTGTTGCCTTAACGCGCTCTCTCTTGACAGCGATTTCAAGTTGCGAGCAACAAAATTCGATGAAAAAAGAAATACAGATTATTTAATCGATTAAAATTCAAATCACCAATCTCTCTTCGTTCTCTTCTCGCAGAGACTCAGTCTCCGTCACTCTCTTCCACATCTCCGCCTCATGCGATGGCCAATCGCCACCGCCCTCCGCCGCAGAGCCGCGCCGGCCCGGCTCAGCCGCCCAACGGCGGCGACGAGGCCCACAACATCATCCCGGTCCACAACCTCCTCGCCGACCACCCCTCCCTCCGCTTCCCGGAGGTCCGCGCCGCCGCCGCCGCGCTCCGCACCGTCGGAGACCTCCGGAGACCGCCGTACGCGCCGTGGCGGTCCCACTACGACCTCCTCGACTGGCTCGCGCTCTTCTTCGGCTTCCAGGCCGACAACGTCCGCAACCAGCGGGAGCACCTCGTCCTCCACCTCGCCAACGCCCAGATGCGCCTCTCGCCGCCGCCGGACAACATCGACACGCTCGACGCCGCCGTGCTCCGCCGCTTCCGCCGGAAGCTCCTCAAGAACTACTCCGGCTGGTGCTCCTACCTCGGGAAGAAGTCCAACATCTGGATCTCCGACCGCCGCGACGCCGCCGTGGACCACCGGAGGGAGCTGCTCTACGTGTCCCTCTACCTACTGATCTGGGGCGAGTCGGCGAATCTCAGGTTCGTCCCCGAGTGTATTAGTTATATTTTTCACAACATGGCCATGGAATTGAACAAGATCTTGGAGGGTTATATAGATGAGAACACGGGTCAGCCTGTTTTGCCCTCGATTTCTGGGGAAAATGCGTTTCTGAACTTTGTGGTGAAGCCCATTTACGAGACTCTGAAGGCTGAGGTTGATAGGAGCAAGAATGGGACTGCCCCTCATGCTGCCTGGAGGAACTATGATGACATTAACGAGTATTTTTGGAGCAAGAGGTGCTTTGAGAAGCTGAAGTGGCCTCTTGATATGGGGAGTACTTTTTTCGCGGGCGGTGCGAGGGGTGGGAAGCATGTGGGGAAGACTGGGTTCGTGGAGCAGAGGTCGTTCTGGAACCTGTTTAGGAGCTTCGATAGGCTTTGGGTGATGCTTTTCATGTTCCTTCAGGCGGCGATTATTGTTGCCTGGACGGGGGAGGCGTATCCGTGGCAGGCTTTGAGGAATAGGAACGTTCAGGTTCAGGTCCTGACCGTGTTCTTTACGTGGAGCGGAGTAAGGTTTTTGCAGTCCTTGCTCGATATTGGTATGCAGTACAGCTTGATTTCGAGGGAGACTCTGGGGCTTGGGGTGAGAATGGTAATGAAGAGTGTCGTTGCGGCTGTATGGGTGCTTGTTTTCGGGGTCTTATATGGAAGGATATTGTCTGCGAAAAATCGATCTCGGACGTGGAATTCTGCAGAGATAAATACACGGGTGCTCCATTTTGTCCAGGCGGTACTGGTTTTCATTATTCCGGAGATTCTGGCAGTGGCCCTTTTCATTATTCCCTGGATCAGGAATTTCCTGGAGGAGACGAATTGGAAAATCGTTTACATGTTCTCGTGGTGGTTTCAGACTCGAAGTTTTGTAGGTCGGGGATTGAGGGAAGGTTTGGTGGACAACATAAAATATTCGTTGTTTTGGATTGCTGTGCTCGCTACAAAATTCGCTTTCAGTTATTTCTTGCAAATCAAGCCTATGGTTGCTCCAACAAAAGCACTTGTGAATTTTAAGGACACACAATATGAATGGCATGAGTTCTTTGGCAATAGTAATAGATTTGCAGTGTTCTTATTGTGGCTTCCCGTGGTTTTGATCTACCTAATGGATATACAGATTTGGTATTCAATCTATTCCTCTTTTGTCGGGGTTGGAGTAGGGCTGTTCGAGCACTTGGGTGAGATCAGAAACATCCAGCAGTTGAGGCTGAGGTTCCAGTTCTTTGCGAGTGCCATTCAGTTTAATCTCATGCCCGAGGAGCAGCTGCTTAATGCAAGAGGGACTCTGAGGAGCAAGTTTAATGATGCAATCCACAGGTTAAAGCTACGATATGGGTTTGGACGGCCCTACAGGAAGCTAGAATCTAATCAGGTTGAGGCCAACAAGTTTGCTTTGATATGGAATGAGGTGATCATGACTTTCAGGGAAGAAGATATAGTCTCTGACCGTGAGGTTGAGCTATTGGAGTTGCCTCCAAATGCGTGGAATGTCAGGGTTATCCGCTGGCCATGCTTTCTCCTTTGTAATGAGCTTCTCCTTGCACTCAGCCAAGCCAAAGAGTTGGTAGATGCACCTGACAAGTGGATCTGGTATAAGATTTGCAAGAATGAGTATAGGCGATGTGCTGTCATAGAAGCTTATGATTGCATTAAGCATTTGCTGCTTCAGCTCCTCAAGCCTAACTCTGAAGAGCATTCTATAGTGACAGTCTTATTTCAAGAAATTGACCACTCTATTGAGATTGAGAAATTCACTAAAACCTTCAAAATGACTGCACTGCCCCATCTCCACAGTAAGTTGATAAAGCTTGCCGAGCAGTTGAACAAGCTAAAGAAAGAAACAAGTCAGGTGGTGAACACTTTCCAGGCCATTTATGAGATTGTTGTTAGAGATTTCTTCAAGGAGAAAAGGAGCATTGAGCGATTGAGGGAGGATGGCTTGGCTCCTCAGAATCCAGATTCCGCGACAGGGCTTCTTTTTGAGAATGCTGTGGAATTGCCTGAGCTGCATAATGAGATATTTTATCGGCAAGTTAGGCGATTGCTCACGATTCTTGTTTCTCGGGACTCTATCCAGAACATTCCAGCAAATCTGGAAGCAAGGCGCCGCATTGCCTTTTTCAGTAATTCCTTATTTATGAATATGCCCCATGCTCCTCAAGTTGAGAAAATGATGGCATTCAGTGTTCTGACCCCCTACTACAATGAAGAAGTAATCTACAATAAAGAACAACTGAGAACTGAGAATGAAGATGGGGTTTCGACCCTGTATTATTTGCAGACAATTTATGATGATGAGTGGAAAAATTTCATGGAGAGGATGCGTCGAGAAGGTATGGCGAAAGATAGTGAAATATGGACAGAGAAGCTGAGAGATCTCAGGCTTTGGGCATCATATAGGGGGCAGACACTCGCCCGCACTGTAAGGGGAATGATGTATTATTACCGGGCTCTCAAAATGCTGGCTTTCCTTGATTCTGCTTCAGAAATGGACATCAGGGAGGGATCGCGAGAACTAGGCGCAATGAGGCGAGACCATAGTTTGGGTTTCAACTCAGAAAAGTCTCCATCCAGGAGTATGAGTAGAACAAGTAGTTCTGTTGGTCTGTTGTTTAAGGACCATGAATATGGGACTGCTTTGATGAAATACACTTATGTTGTTGCCTGCCAGATATACGGGACTCAAAAAGCTAAAAAGGATCCTCGTGCTGACGATATCTTATACTTGATGAAAAATAATGAAGCACTCAGAGTTGCCTATGTTGATGAGGTATCTGCAGGGAGGGATCAGAAGGATTATTATTCTGTTCTTGTAAAGTATGATCCGCAATTGGAGAAGGAAGTAGAAATATACAGGGTCAAGTTGCCTGGTCCACTGAAGCTTGGAGAAGGAAAACCAGAGAATCAGAATCACGCCCTTATCTTCACTCGTGGTGATGCTGTCCAGACCATTGATATGAACCAAGATAACTATTTTGAGGAGGCTCTCAAAATGAGGAATCTGCTAGAAGAATACAAAGTAACCTATGGTATCAGGAAGCCTACAATATTGGGAGTAAGGGAACACATTTTTACTGGTTCTGTCTCGTCACTTGCTTGGTTTATGTCAGCTCAAGAAACAAGTTTTGTCACCTTGGGACAGCGTGTTTTGGCCAACCCTTTGAAAGTTCGAATGCACTATGGTCACCCAGATGTATTTGATAGGTTCTGGTTCTTGACTCGGGGTGGGATCAGCAAGGCTTCAAGAGTGATTAACATCAGCGAGGACATTTTTGCTGGCTTTAATTGTACATTGCGCGGTGGTAATGTTACTCACCATGAGTATATCCAGGTTGGCAAGGGAAGAGATGTTGGGATGAATCAAGTTTCTATGTTCGAAGCTAAGGTTGCTAGTGGAAATGGGGAGCAGGTTCTTAGCAGAGATGTATATAGGCTGGGTCATAGGCTCGATTTCTTCCGAATGCTCTCATTCTTCTACACTACTGTAGGGTTTTTCTTTAACACCATGATGGTGGTTCTGACTGTGTATGCCTTCTTGTGGGGCCGACTTTATCTTGCCCTTAGTGGAGTTGAGGGTTCTATTTTGGCAGAGAGCAGTGATAGCAACAAGGCACTTGCCACGATCTTAAACCAGCAGTTCATCATACAACTTGGTCTGTTCACTGCTCTTCCTATGATAGTGGAGAACTCGCTTGAGCATGGGTTCCTTGCAGCCATCTGGGATTTCCTGACCATGCAGCTTCAACTTTCATCTGTGTTCTATACTTTTTCCATGGGAACTCGTACTCATTATTTCGGTCGGACTATTCTTCATGGCGGTGCTAAGTATCGTGCAACTGGGCGTGGTTTTGTGGTGGAGCACAAGAGTTTTGCAGAAAACTATAGACTGTTTGCTCGTAGCCATTTTGTCAAGGCGATTGAGCTTGGTCTGATACTTGTAGTTTATGCTTCGCACAGCCCGGTAGCCAAAAGCTCGTTTGTATACATTGCACTGACCATTTCCAGTTGGTTCCTGGTCGTGTCCTGGATAATTGCTCCCTTTGTCTTCAACCCTTCTGGTTTTGATTGGTTGAAAACAGTATATGATTTTGACGATTTTATGAACTGGATTTCATATCGCGGTGGTGTGTTTGCAAAATCCGAACAGAGCTGGGAAAGATGGTGGTATGAGGAGCAGGATCATCTAAGGACTACTGGCCTTTGGGGAAAGATACTGGAGATTATTATAGATCTCCGTTTTTTTCTTTTCCAGTACGGGATGGTGTACCAGTTAGGTATAGCCGCTGGAAGTAACAGTATTGCAGTCTACTTGCTTTCTTGGATTTACATGTTCGTTGCACTTGGTCTCTATGTACTGATAACATATGCTCAGGACAAATATGCTGCAAGAGAGCACATCTACTATCGTCTGGTCCAGTTTCTGGTTATTATTCTAGGCATATTGATCATAATTGCATTGCTTCAGTTTACCAGCTTCAGATTCATTGACATTTTTACCAGTATGTTGGCATTCGTCCCTACTGGTTGGGGCCTGATATTGATCGCCCAAGTGCTCCGACCATTTCTTCCTTCTATGCTGTGGGAAACCGTTGTTTCTGTGGCTCGGCTGTACGAAATTATGATTGGGGTGATTGTCATGGTTCCTGTGGCACTATTGTCGTGGTTACCTGGGTTCCAGTCTATGCAGACAAGGATACTCTTCAATGATGCGTTCAGTAGAGGACTCCGGATATTCCAGATTGTTACAGGCAAAAAAAAGTCCAAGGTTGATGTGTGATTTAAGGTAATATTTTGTCGCCTTTCTTTTCTGAGTCTCAACTCTAATTAGCTATCACATGTTACAGGATTGAAAATGGTGTTAGTTTTTGGATGAATCGAGGGTACTTTCAGAACACAGAAAAGTGTTTGATTTTCATTTTATTTTGTTTTATATACTTCTGTATTGCATTGTGGGATCTTAGTTGTTTGAGCTCCTAATCATTTTTTAAGAGGACGTGAATTCCAAGTTTAAATAGATCTTAGATAGATCTAACTGCATCATAATTACCAGGTGATAGTCAAATTCTGTAATATCAATAACTGTTATTGAACTGGCAATGAATGAATTATAGGGAGTTGTGCCTGTCTTGAGCTGTTATACAATATATTTTGTTCATGGTACATTAAGGACATCCTGGCTTCAGGAGTAACTACAAATTGAGGTTATCTTTATATGTAGCAGATTGCTTAGTTGTTTAGACTTTGAGCAGATTTGTTCGCATATTTTTGTGTCAAATAAACCCTATAACAGTTAACACTAAAAATAAACATAAATCAGAAAGGGTCACTCCTTTGAGATACTCTCTATTAACAGTTCCAACTTAGCTGATAGCTAATGCTTGAAGTGAGTGTGGTGAACTACCGTGTAAACGATGGTATAGTTTGTTTACAGGTCAGCTCTTGAAGCAAAGCCAAGAAAATCATTTACTTAGTTTTCTTATATTCATCCCCGAATTAAGATTGACGAGTGTGTTTTGAGGTCAGATGTTTGACTGTTATGCATGTCTTTTGTTGCTTCATAATCCTATTGAACTCAGTATACAGAACTGGTTAAAAATCATTGAGAATTTGAGGCTGGTTCTTAGAATCTAGTTCGCATGAAACTCATTCACAATTTTGTGCTGAATATGCTCGTCTTTTTCCAGATTATGCTGTATTTGGTGTGCAAATGCTTAAATTCTGCAGTAAATTTGGTCATAGGAAAAGATTAGACTTAAATGTGTTCTGTGTGCTAATGCTTAATTCTGCAGTAAATTTTTGCTTAGGAAGAGATTAGTATATATGCAAACTGAGGGATGCAAGTGACGGTTACATTGTGTAAATGTCACATACTAAATCTCTACTCGCTAATTGTTGCAGGCTTGAAGTTGACACGTCCAGTATAAGTAATGAAGATCGTGATCGGGCTCGAGTATTGGAAGTGTGGAGATTCTTGTGTGCTGTGTTAGCCATCTCTCAGCACCACTTTTCTCTGGGAAGGAGAGGATAGATTTTTGTATTGCTATTGAACTTTGCATTGTGTTCATAGTGAGTGTAGCATAGCATTATATAGTTTTGTTCATAATCATATATTCACGAGATTGATTATTGTTGATTTCACAGGAATACGATTATTTGTCAATTCATTCAACTAGTATTGTATGCCCCCTGATACGGTTTGGGTTGTGGGATTGTAATGAGGCGGGTTTAGTCATCCATGTGTCTATCACTCTGTAAGATCGGAATATTGGATCTTCGTCGGATTTGAGATGTTTTGTCCTTTCAATGATGACAATATAGTCATGATCAAGTAAGGACAATCTCTTTTAAAATATTTTAAACTTTGGTATTTTATTTTAGGGATAAAGAAATTTTGATACACTTAAAATATAGGTTTTCTAATATTGATATACTCAAATTTTAAATTGCCGATTTCACACACTCGAATTGTCATTTTTCCATTATGTAAACTAATCCCTAACCCTCGTATCTACCTCTAATCGTCGACATGCCTCGCCTTTGGTTGCGAACCAGACCTCCATTGACCTTTGCGAACAAGACCTTTATCGACCGTTGCAAACTAGAGTTCCTTCGGCTCCTTTGGAAACCCGTTTCCCTCGACCGTCACCTCCTTTGCATTATTGTATTCCTTCGACTGTTTCCTCCTTTGTCGTGAACCAGAGTTTTGTCGGAATCAGATTTCTCTCGAGGGATTTAAGTCAGTTTTTGCTCGATTTTGAGTTCTGCCCTCCTTTCGTCCTATCTCCTCAACCCTCAGAACTCCCTTCCTCCCTATTTCCCTAGCCGGAGCCCAGGCCCAATCTCACCTCTTCCCCATTTTCAGTTATTATCTATTTATTTAGTTTGTGAAAAAATATTATGCCCGAATCCCGATCGTCGAAAACAAGAACTTGGCGCGAACCCAAATAAAAAAACACTTCCCGCGAAACGTTCCCGCCACAGACCCATCACACTCTCTCTTATAAACTCATCGACACAACCAATAATTCTCAGAAAATTCCTAATTCATCATTCAATTTCGTAACCCTAAAAACCTCACATCGCCCACCACCTGTTTGTGAAGAGTCCCCAAATCTCGCCGCCGTGAGCTATGGTGATTCCGGTCGGTCCCGGCAAGTTCTACGGCAGCAGCCTCCCTCGGCCGCGATACTTCGTCACCGGCTCCGACCGGGTCGACCCGCCGGTCCCGGTTCTGGACCCGCTCCTCTCCTGGGCCGCCGAGGCCCACTGGTCCATGGGCGGCCTCAGCTCCACGCGCCTCCGCCTCCAAGGCCGAATCGAGGGCAGCGTCAGCAAGCTCCGCCTCCAGCGCGAGAACACCGCCGCCAGCGACGGTGTCTCCGGCGAGCCCGAGCTCGAGGCCAGATCTGGAGTCTCGAAGAACAGGGACGGCTCTGTCTCTCCGCCGCCGGCTCCGGTGGCGGTCAAGAGGAGGCGATTCATGACTCTCCTCGACGAAGATGAAGAGGAAGATGAGATCGAGAAGAAAGGAGAGCATCGGAGGCTTCTGGTTCGGAATCTCGGCGACGATTTCGACAGGGTCGCTTCGGAGAGCCCGGTTTGGCCCGCTGAGAGAACCGCCCGATCTAGCTCAGTTCAGACCCGTAGCCGGAGATCTGAGCCGGCCAAGGACTTGGAGTCTGGTAAGAAGAGAAAAATCAGTCTCTCCGGCGACTCATCTCCGGCGAGCTCAACCAGATCTTCACCCAGATTGGCCAAGCGTGGGTCGACCCAGTGAGCTCCGTTTTAGTTGCTTTCTGATTCATGTTGCTGTTTGGAAATTGACACTCACATTGCAACTTCTGTAAACAAGACCCAGAATTTTATAATACTGTGTTTTTGAACCATTTCTCTGCATTGTATTGATCAAAACCCAGAAAGAGTTACAGGAATTGAATTACAGTACCCAAAACATGGCACTGTTGGTCATTACATATATGGTGACTTTACTGATATTAGCCCTAACCTGAACTATATCATAACTGTGAGAGAATTGTATCACAAACTGCATTAACCTCAGAAGTCCTCTTCTGATCAAACCCAAACAAACAGAAAAATTATGAAAACCCAGAATTCCAACTCATATTGCAAGTTCTGTAAGGAAGACCCAGAATTTTATAATACTCTGTTTTTCAACAATTTCTCTGCATTGTTATGAAACATTGATCAAAACCCAGAAAGAGTTACAGGAATTGAATTACAAAACCCAAAACATGGCACTGTTGTTCATTACATATCTTTCTACTCTATACTGATATCAGCCCTAACCCGAACTATATCATAACTGGGAAAATAAATTGATCAGCTTCAAAAACCCTAAATTGATCAATCCCAAACAAACACAAAATTTATGAAAAGAACAAATTTTTATTTTTTTGACATGACAATTGTTTGCTTATGGCAAAATAAGGCTATTTATGTTAGCTCAATGTCTTTGCAGACACAACCTTCTCAGATGCTCCTCTTGCAGGGTCAGTCCATTGAGTTTTGCCATCCTGCAGGATTGTTGAGTGAGCTGGTTGTACCCGGACGAGCCTTTCCAGGGGACGAACCCGAAGTCATCGTTGTACTCTTCCATTCCCGCGGCGAATAGCTGCCAGATCATCGAACCCGCTGCAGCGCGGCATTTCCTTGCAGAGCGGTAGCAGATGTCTAGGACGGCTTTGTCAAACCTGTCTCTTTGAGACTGATCGAAATTCTTGTTGAGGTTTGAGTATCCGAATTCTGTGAACAGGACGGGTTTTCCCATTTCGTCGCCATCTTCTATGTGGGAGAGCATCCACTTGGTGACGAATCGGAGATTTTCTTCGAAGTCTGAATTTTTAAACCTACGAGAGCAGAAGTTGTTAACTTATCAATCTGAGTCGAAATATTACAAGACAGGTATCAAACATTGTAATGCTTACCAGTGATCGGGGTAGATATGGACAGAAGCGAAATCAACGTCCGGGACATTGGAGTCGCGTATAAAATCAGATCCAAGTTTCGACGCCCACTGTTCTGGGTTCACCGACAGCCTCTTGGGGCTCTTGGGACCGTAAAAGCCCTCGAGACCCACTGTCACCAGGTGCTTCTTGTCGATTGATTTCACAAAAGCCGACATTTCTTTTATCCAGCCCTGCAGTTCTTTGTATGAGAATTTTAAACAGAAATCAATCTACAACCAAAATTACCACAAAGTACATGTATTGTGTTTTCTATGTCCACTGATTTGAGTAAATTAATTGAGATAAAATATTTCTGGACCTCCATATTTATATTATAATGTTTTGAATAAGAGAAAACGCAATGACTTTTAAAAAAAGTCATGTGAAGGAGAATTAACTTTAACTGAGCATCCCGTCATCATTTAACAACAGGAAGAGCTACCCGGGTTTAAGCAAACACCTTCACAATTCTCAAACGTGTCATCGGATTTTATTAGTTTGAAATGATCCAGTATGCAGCAATTACAAGAACAAGAATTATAATCATTTCACATAAATTGCTCTAATCTATAC
>OY987317.1:642693-719986 GCA_963920655.1 Geranium rotundifolium | reverse complement strand
AAGGAAAGTGTAGCTGAAAGGAAAGTGTGGATGTCAAGAATTGAGAATTTCTTGGTTGGCAAGAAATTCAAGATCATGAGAATCTCAACAGTCGGCACCGGCGAAGATGGTCGCGGACGCCCACCTCGGCGCTGCACTTACTGCGGGAAGACCGGTCATGTGATGGATAACTGCTTCGAGTTAATCGGCTACCCTCCGGGATGGACCAAGCCGGGAAATGGCAACTCTCGTGGACGGCAGCAAGGAAAGTGTAGCTGAAAGGAAAGTGTGGCAAGAAATTCTCGATTCTTGACAGCCACACTTTCCTTTCAGCCTGTTGAGATTCTCATGATCTTGAATTTCTTGCCAACCAAGAAATTACCGATTCTTGACAGCCACACTTTCCTTTCAGCCACACTTTCCTTTCAGCTACACTTTCCTTGCTGCCGTCCACGAGAGTTGCCATTTCCCAGCTTGGTCTATCCCGAAGGGTAGCCGATTAACTCGAAGTAGCTATCCATCACGTGACCGGTCTTCCCGCAGTGAGTGCAGCGCCGAGGTGGGCGTCCACGGCCATCTTCGCCGGTGCCGACGCGACCCTGCTGCTGTCCGGCGTGATTCTGTTGGCTCGTGGCCAGGGCGACTGGTTCGCTTATCTGATTTCGAGTCGCCATTACCCCGCGCTGCTTCTCGTCTTGGGCTGCAATCGAGTAAACCCGTCCGAGTCCAGGGATGGGATCCATGGCCAGAACCTGGGAGCGCACGGTTGTATAATTCTCATCGAGCCCCATAAGGAATTCGAATACCTGTCGTTTTTCTTGTCGGGCTCGATGACGGCCGTTGATGTTGCAAGTGCAGCCATCACAGAAGCACATAGGCGGTGGCTCTAAGTCGTGCAGCTCCGACCAAGCTTGCTTCAGCTTGCCATAGTAGATGGAGACGCTCTGCCGCTCCTGCTGTAGAAGAGCAATAGTTCGTTGGAGCGTATAGATGTGTGGTTCGATTCCTTGGGTGAATCGGGTCTCCAAGTCCAGCCAGATTTCCCGTGCAGTGCTGGCATGAACAGCCCCATCTCTCAGCTCCCTGCACAAAGAATTAATGAGCCAAGATTTGACCATAGCGTTACATTGAATCCATGGATGAGCCACGCACATTCCATCAGGCAGTTAAGCACAGGCGGTGGAGAGATGTCATGGATCAAGAAATTGCAACACTAGAGGCGAATAATACTTGGAGTTTGACTTCTTTACCTCCAGGAAAGCGAGTCATAGACTCCAAATGGGTATACAAAATCAAGTACAAGCCGGATGGGACAATTGAGAGATTTATGGCCCGCCTCGTTGCCAAGGGCTACACTCAGGTTGAAGGTGTGGACTTCACGGAGACATTTGCACCTGTGGCTAAGATGGTTACTGTGCGTTGCTTATTGGCAGTTGCAGCAGTCAGGGGTTGGCCTCTGCATCAACTTGACGTTAACAATGCGTTTCTACATGGAGACTTGCATGAAGAGGTTTACATGAAGATGCCTCAGGGATTTTCCAAACAGGGGGAGACGCGAGTTTGCCGCTTACGCAAGTCTTTGTATTGACTACGACAAGCATCCCGGAACTGGTATAAAAAATTCACAGAATTCATTAAATCACTTGGTTATAAGTCCTCTACTGCAAATCATTCTTTGTTCATCCTGACGACGAATGGGGCTTTTGTAGCAGTGCTCATATATGTTGACGACGTTATCATCACCGGCTCAGATATTGTCCACATCCAGCTACTCAAGGATCATTTGCATAAACAGTTCAAGATCATGAGAATCTCAACAATGCGTAAATAAACACTCATTATACCCAAGGGCGAAACTAGAAAATTTTCAAAAGGGGGCAATATTTTATACTAAAATTAATTGTAAAAAAGTCAAGTGTGTAAAAAAATTAAATTGAATAATTCATAAGTTATTAAAAATTATAGTGCGTCCATCACAATAATTAAGAATTCAAAAAATATTTAACTAATCTCAAATTATTCTTTGAATTGAAGAACGGACCGTTGTAATAGAACGTTGAGAGAAACAACGTCAATAAATAACGGATCGAAAACGTTTGTAGACTAGAATTGAGAAGAAAAAAAATGAGACTCAAGAGGGTATTTTTAACTAAATTTTTAAATAAATAATTTATTTTAAACAATTTAATTCTGTATTTTTTACTAAATAACAATTGTAATAAATTAGTTATTAAAAGTTAGGAGAATTTTTCTTAATTATGGCATACAATAAACTTACAATTTAAATTATCAATCCATTACATTGTTATGCAAAATGAAACAACTATAATTTTTGTTTAATTACAATACATTTCCTTTCTAAAAAATCTAGTTTAGTGGACTGCAGCCACAAGCCAAACCATTTTTTTTTTAATATCCTCTTATGTTAAACCCTAAAACTTAATCTCTCCAAAAAAAATCCCCAAAACGTTTTATCAAATCATTTTATATTTATATTAATATTAAAATTACAATATGTGGAAGACAGAAATGAACCCACTTTTTTTTTTTTTTAATATATAATGAGAGAAACTAAAATCTATAAACCAATGAGAGGTCCTTTCAATGGTGGCGTATTCGTGGGTCCCACTGTAAACAATTCCATAACCCTTTTAGCCTCCTACAAATACCATTGCCATCTTCATCACCTCCACACCCACAAAACCAGAACTTCCTCAATAACTCCATCACTTACATTTTGTCACTCTCCACCAAGCTCTCTCTCCCACTGGTCTCTCCCAGACCACTAGTGGATCCTCCTTTAAGGTAATTAATCAATTAGTTTCTCTTAACATCTATTTTTCACTTCACTTGATTGATGGTCAATTTTGAAGTGTCTCAGAAAAATTAGAGACTATATAAGCTTTATTTACCCAACTGGCCTCTAACATTTTTTTAAACATTGATTTTTTACCGATTTTTAGGTTTTCAATTTGATTTATTGGTCGATTTGGGTTTAATTTGTTAATTTACTAGACTGATACTTAACGTTTTTTAGAACACCGATTGTTTTTATTAATTTTTTTAGAGTTATTGTTCTGATTTTCAATTTACTTGATGTTAATTGTTCTAGTGTTCAAAATATCAACAATTATTTCCATTATTTTAATATGGGTTTTTTTTGTTTTATTTTTTTCTGAACATGGTGTTGCTCGATTTTTATGCAGAATCATCAACATGTCAATTGCTTTGATGAGCAAGAGCAAGGTCGAGGAGGCTCAGAAACAGGGGATCGTGTCGATTCTGGGTTCCGACAGCAAAACGGCGGCGGCGACCTCGTTGCGTCGAGCCCTGTCGGCCGACATGTCGTCCGCGAAGTGGCTGTCGTCCCACACGATGAAGAGGGTCGCTTCCTCGGAGGAGTTCTCGAACCTTCTAGAAGGCGACGACTGCTCGGAGAAAGAAGTCAACGCGGGTCAGTTTGACATATGGAGCTCGATCATGTCCCAAAACGACGCCGCACGGGACAGGGCGTGCTCTGCGCCGTACATTCACCCCCTGGTGAAGAGGTCCGGGAGCGGGTTGAGCGAGAAGAGCCTCGAGGTCTGCACCGAGAGCCTCGGGTCCGAGACCGGCTCCGACGGCTTCTCCGGCGACCTAGTGGTCGAAGAGAAACAACAACAGAAGCACGATCCCGACCGCGAGGATGCCCGGGCGGGAAATTACCGTTTTGCCCCTGTCGAGGAGGGAAATTACCATTTTGCCCCTGTCGCCAGGAAGTCGCCGCCGCCCTCGTTCCCTCCGCCGCTCCCGTCGCTGACCTCGCGCCGCGACGGGCCGTCGTCGCTCCGGGTGATGCCCCGCCGCGAGAACGGGCGGCTCGTCCTCGAGGCGGTCTCGGTGTCGTCGGCCCAGAACAACTTCAGGGCCGAGCGCGAGAACGGCCGCCTGGTCCTCAGTTTCCTGAAGGAAGCAGAGACCGAGGACCAAAACGATATTCTCGTAAAAAAAGATGCCCTAGAATATGATCACAAAGAGAACGAGACCGATGTCCTCATGACAAAAGATGTCCAAGATTATGAACACAATACCAAGGACGAGGACGAGGACAAAAACGAAGAGGAAAGTCAAATAGTCAACAAAATTGACCTAACATTTGACCAACGCCCAAAAACGGTCAAGCTACACAGGCTGGCTCGGGTGACGAATCCGTCGTGGGCCCACAAGTTCAATGACGTTATCGAATGTGACGATGACGTCATCGAGACCGTGTCGGTAAATGGGTATGACTATTGTTGGAGGGCAAAACCGACCACGGCGCAGGCCATGGAAAAGGGAAGTGACAACAAGCACATAATCTCCAAAAACAATTCATCAATAATCACGAATAAATACTATAATCGGGAAAATTTGGTGGTGATTAAAGGGAAAAAGTCGGATTACATAGTTCCGAGCAATTTTAATGGGTGCAAGGAGAATCAGAGGTCGCTTTTCCAAGAACCGTATTGCATAGCAACTTAAAAATGATCGGTTCGGTTTTTGAGTTTATTTTTTGAGAGAATTATAGTAGAGTTTATATTTATGGTTATAAGTACTATGGTTGTCTTTTTTTCTCTCCTTGTTCTTCCACTTCCACTCCATGAGTGTTAGTGTTGTGAAATAAAAAAAAGAGGGGAGATTTTTACTTTTGGTTTCTTTCAAAGTAGGACTATATGAGAATTATTTCTTTTCAGTGCTTTTGTGGCTGGGGTTTTTATTTTGGGTCTGAACTGATTCGAAATTGAGAATCGAGTCAAATTGCAATTGAAATATTAAAATTCCCGAATAATGATTTGAGTTTGAATATGTATTTTATAAAAACATGTAATTACGGTTCAAATCTGATTCTATGAAATCAGAAGCGCGATTAAATCGAAAATAAACAAAGTGAAAGTTATTTTAAACCATAAAATTCAGTTTATGATGTTCTTTTTTTATATTTGTAAACTTAAAGTTTCGATTGACTTGTATAACTTTCGATTCTAAATGGATACTTATAGCTGTAATTTATAATTTAATGTTACATAGTAATACAATTTCATAAACTTAATTTAGCTTATAAGTTAGTGTTATAAATAAAAATTACAGTGAATTAATATCATTCAATTCGAATCAATGAATCACCTTTGTTCGTGAACAATCATAATCGAGTCGTCAAATACTTTATGTACATGGTTCTCTATATTCAAAAACCATGTAAATTGAATTTGTTTGATTATGAACCGAATCGATCAGGTTTCGATAAAATGAACCTTGTCGAGTTTATGGGATGGAAAAAGATCAAAATCTTCGGACATCGTCTTTGACCTTATGGGCTGTCTCCGTCAGTCCATTGTGAATTGTGCTACTTTTTTTTCTTTTCATTACAGCCAATTGTGTTTGTTTGTTGGTGCTGTCTGGACTCTGGCCCCAAAAGATGTTCATTTTGGGAACAACGCGATCCTTTTTTTTATTTGTTTTGTCCTTTTATTTATATTTTCAAAGGTAATGCTAATACTCAAAATTCATTGGAGTTGGGAGGCTTAAATTAAGGATCAAACCGATCTTTTTAGATAATAATATTTTAATTAAATAAAAACTTCTTCACATAAGAAGTGAGACACAGTCAATTAAATTGATTCGAGGGTTTGAATTATTGTTTCAATCTTTGAAAATTCTATAGCAATTGAATTGTGAATGTCAGATTTTTTTTTCGATGGATTTTGGCTCATATTTTAAGAAAAAAAGTCTTGAAACTCAATCTCATCTAGAGATGGAGAAGATCTTCAGTTACTTTTAGAAAAATAATTAAAAAGAAACAATGACAACTGTTGTTATATTTTTATATGTCTCGAAATAGAGCAAATTTGACGCAGCCTTATTTCACACCGTCCAGTACTAAATTACAAAATATAGTTATAAGATGACATTACGAATTGAAAATTATACAACCTAAATCCCTATTCAAAATTAAATGTTTGAATTTTTTTTAAATATACAATTGAATTGATTCAGTTCTTATTCAATTAACCACAGTTCAAACTTACGAGAAACAAATGTTCAATAGTTCTAACATCTACAATTAAGATCAAAATGAACCCATTATCCACGACTCTCGATCTTGCGATTTCAGTTCGGAATTATTGATTTGAGTCTAGTTCCGATCCCAAAATAAATACTCCAAATGAATACATGAGATCGTCCCATTGATGACACATTGTCTCAACATCATTTATGAAGATCACATTATAGTTAAAACTGAAGCCGGAGTTCGAATCACGGGCTTTTGAGGCTCGATTTCGATAAAGCCCACTGAATATCAGAACTGGGCCAACATCATGTTGTCAGGAAAGGCCCAAATAAAAGCCCAAATATTGATTCCATATCTGAGTTAACGTGTTAGTTAACTCAGTTTCGCTCGTCCGAGTCTCTCTGCCCTACGAAAGGGAAGCTCCAAAACTGAAAACACAGAAACGATCAGAGAGAGAGAGAGAGAGAGAGGCCATGGGAGAGACAGCGTCTTCTTCAGCTGAAGACGAGTTGCTCCTCAAGAGCTTCTTCGCCGAGGTCAGCGAAGTTGAGAGAGACAACGAAGTCATCAGGTGATTTTCCTTCATTTTCCCGAGAAAACCTAACCTCGATCCGTATCTCTGTATGATTCTTGTGTGTAAACATCATCGCGATTTCGATTTTGTCCAGAAACCTGATTTTGATTCGTGTAGTTAGGGTATTTGCTCTGGATTGTGCGTATCTGTGTTTATTTTTGCTGAATTGAATTGACCTGAAGCTTGATTTGGTTGAGAAATTTCGTTATATGGATAATTTTACATGCGTGCGCGCTTCAATTGAGGAATACAAAGCTGTTGATTAGGGTTTTGTGTAGATGTTGATGAGTTGATATGAGAAAATTTGGGATAGAGGCGGTGGAGATTTATGGTTGTTTTCTTTTCACAAACTCAAGATATTGGTATTTTTGTTGTGATGAGCAGAAAACTAATGAGAAAGCTGTAGTGAGTCATGATAATTTTTCTCTAGGTATGCTTTATTGAAAACAATTGATAATGGAGTGTTACCACATGCTAAACACATCATGCATACCCACCTAAAGCCGAGGCTT
This sequence comes from Geranium rotundifolium, assembly GCA_963920655.1. Classification (NCBI taxonomy): domain Eukaryota; kingdom Viridiplantae; phylum Streptophyta; class Magnoliopsida; order Geraniales; family Geraniaceae; genus Geranium; species Geranium rotundifolium. The sequence goes on along the minus strand of OY987317.1, from coordinate 712,893 downwards.
CAGAGAAGCCATCTTATTAATCCTTAGTTAGGGTATGATTTAAGCGGCCTGGAGCATAAGACGTAAATAATGCATACTGATGCAATTTCAGTATTGGAATCCAATAACCTAGAGCTTGAGTTTATGTAAATGTACATGCAATGAGATATTATATGTAAAAAGCTCACTTCAGATTTCTGATGATGTTTTTCCCAATATGTGCTGCATTGCACTTTGCTGATGATCTATTGCCAGTGTTTTAAAAGGTGTGAGGAGCACTTTACGAGAATTATAAGTTCAAACGTAAATATTTTAATAATCTTGTTTGGTTAGAGAAGAGGAAGGAGTAAAATTATTTGTTGCTTGTTATCTTGTTCTTCACTGCTGGTTCTTCGGTTTTTATCTTGACAACCATTTTTATGAAATTGTTCGACATAACTTATGATGAGGTGCCTTCATCATAATTGTCTCAAACTCCCAATTTAATAGGCTTAAATGAAGTTTATTAAAGAGAAACAAACTGTTTCAGATTAAAAAGAATAGAAAAAATTGACTGAGGTGCGTGAACACTTCAGCAGAATCACATGAGTCTCAATCAGGCATCTCACCCCCACAAATTTGAAATCCAGTGTGTGCTTCATGCTTCACTGGCCTTCTAGACCATTGTCCAATTTAGAAAAGTTTCTGATTTTGCTGGATATTTGTGATCACATATACGTTCTCTTTTGATCTATAGTCTAACTTCACCTGTTTTGTTTCCTTTAACAAACTTGCAATCATAATTACGTATTAAGTTATCGTCAGAGTATACTTTTGCACCCTGCTTATAATCTTCCGCTCATTTGGAATTTCCTAAACATCACAGGATCCTTTCATGCTTCAAGTTGAATCCTTTTGAACATTTAAACCTATCTTTTGATTCATCTCCAGATGAGGTGAAAAGGCAATATCGCAAGGTAATTCTTCTTTACAGTTGGATTGAAAATGTTGATTATTTATTGTATCACCTTGTCATTTATTGACATATTTTCTGTTAAATATTTGAAGTTATCTTTGCTTGTTCATCCTGATAAATGCAAGCACCCACAAGCAAAGGAGGCATTTGGAGGTATTTATGTTGTATAAATTTGCAACATTGTTCACAGTAGATTTTTTTAATTTTAGAGAAAGTGTGTCATTCTGCAGCAAGTTTATCATTGTTCCCCCACTAATTTTGGGGTACATAAATGATTGGGGGCACCTTGATAAGGGGAAAATATTGGGAAATAGTGGATATGTCATGATGTTAGAGGGTAATGGGTGGGTGAGGCTACAACAAGGATTCTTGAGATTAAAGTAGGTTTGGTTGGGGTTGGTATATTCAAGGTTTTAAAGGAAACCGAGGCGTTTTCCCTTACCACAATGAGGCGTAAGCCTCGAGACACACTGATGCTTAAGCCTCAATAATAAGAACAATAAATGTTATATATCTCATACAATTTATATCAAACAATGAATTGGTCAACTTGGTGCTACAAGTTTGATAGAATTTGACTGATTTTCACTTATAGCTCTCAGTTTTACTCAGTGGAACTTGGTAAAAGTTGGTTAGTTTTAACTTTTTTATTTTTGTACTCATGCTTTAAGATTGTTCTATTGTCGACAAGTAGCTTTCGTCTTCTCCATGTGAATTATTTAAATGTAGACATTTTCTTAACTTGTTATCTATGTCGTTGTTTTATCTTGTCCTTATGCTATTTTTTTAACTATGGTTTGTGATTTTGTTTTAACTTTTTAAGTGGTATGGAACTATCTTATTTTATTGAATAATTGTTATTTATATTGAGTTTTGCCGATTTCTCCTCAATTTTTAAAAATTCTTTACTTGTCGCCTTGTCGAGTTTTGTACATTCCCGAGTTTTAGAACCTGTGTGGTTATCTTCAGAGTTATTTAGTGTTTTGTTTATATTTTTAAAACCTAAAAAATCCAAAAACATCATTTAAAAGAGCACAAAAATTCTGATGCTAAACAAAATATGGCTCACTGTGGCCTTCTAAAACAACCAAATTTGTTTTAATATATTGAGCGTGAGACATAAGCCTTAGTCGTGCCTCAATAATGTGAGGCATAAGTCTCAGTGCGCGAGTGTGAGGCGTAGCCTCAAAAGCGATTTTTCACCGCCTCGAGGCAAGATGGGCCTCAAGGCGTAAGCCTCAATGGCCTTCTAAAACCATGGGTATATTATGGATTTCCAGGTTGTAGTTTGGCATTTGATTGTTTAAGTGACAAAATAGCATGGAGCTTCGTACAAACATGGTTATAAAAATCCCTCAAAGCACACGCTTATGAGGCTATGCCTCACACTTGTGCATTGATTTGTTGCTTACACCTAACTGTATTGAGGCACCACCAAGGCTTACGCCTTATCGCCTTAAGTACTTGAGGATTATGAGTCTCACGACTCATGTATTAGGACAAATTTGGTTGTGTTAAAAGACCACCGTGAGCCATATTTTGTTTAGTATGATTTTTTTAGTTTTTAAAATAATAAACAAAACCCTTAATACCCTAAAGATAAACACCAAGGTTTCAAAACTTGGCGGAACAACAAATAAGACTTTCTAAAAATAGGGGAGAAATAAGCAAACCCCGTTATATATATATATATATATAATGCATACAATAATGACTAAAATCACACTATTAACACAAGCAGAAATTGTAGTTCGAAAAAACATAAGAAACAAATTCAAACATGCATAACAAGTTAAAAAAATAAGTCATGTGGTGTAGACGTGAACTACTTGTCGACAATAGAACCATTTTAAAGCTTATAATAAAAGTCGACCAACTTTGACCGAGTGAGAACTCATTAAAATTGAACCACTAAGAACGATAAGTGAAATTTGTCCAAAACTCTGTCAAATCTGAACAACTGATCTGAGGATTCATCAATATTTTCTTTTGTCCACCATCACCGATTCATCATGCTGGATTTTACTATTTTAGGATATCTTTGTATGCTCATTCATGTTCAGTTATCCTTGACGACCTGCTTTCTAAAGGGCACATTTGATCCTGATTTATGGTTTTAATATCCTAATCTTGTCAATGCCATCTTATCAGTGAAGAAGAAATATCACTAGTCTACTTATAATTCTGTAGAACTTGCATTTTTAAAGGAATTTGATCATGTAATGATGTAGTTTTTGACTCGTGACAGCGCTAGCAAAAGCTCAACAACTATTACTCGATCAGCAAGAGAGGGATTACCTTATTAGTCAAATTAATTCTGCAAAAGGTCAGTGCTTCAATTTCCTTGGAGATTTGTCTTGCGCGTTAGAGTTTATAAAACATCAATTTTCTTGATCAAATATTTTTACTTTAATTTCTTTGGGGGTTTCCCTTACCTGTTAGTTTATAAAACATCATATTTTTTTATCAAGTATTTTTGTGATGCCTTCGCTCCTGCTCGACTTTATCATCAACTCGGCAACAAAGCAGGTCTAATAGTCAAATTGCAACACTTTATTTATAAAAATGTATTACTACCCTTGTCGTCTTTCTGCTATGTATAAAACATTCTTTTTTTAACAATGTGATGCTACTGCATGCCAGCAACATTCTTTTTTTAAACATTCCTACTTTGATTTTACATTTTGAGAAATTTTGATATAATGAGCTTCCTATTTGTAAACTAATTAACTGCAGATGAACTTAGATCAAAGAGGAAGAAACAGTTGAAGAAAGATACGGCTTCTAAATTGAAGTCCTTGGTTGATGAGGTATGAGGTTTGACTGAACAGTGTTTCGTATAAGTAATTTCATCATATGATGATTAAAGATTGACTAACCTGCTTCTTTGCTATAAATGAATATTGTGATAAAATTCTTTCATAGATGAGTCAATGATGGTATTCTTCTTTGGTACAATGCAGGGGAAATATGAGCAAGAGCATGAAAAGTCTGAGGAGTTCCAGCAAGAACTAAAAATGAAAGTTCGACAGCTACTGACAGACCAAGAATGGAGGAGGAGGAAAATGCAGATGCGGGTATGCCGGAAGCTCAGTAATATTTTCTGACCATTCGGTTCTTGTCATTTAAGGGGTAATTGTCATTAACTTTGTGTCGTGTTGTAGATATCTGAAGAGGAAGGTAGATTGAAGAAGGACGAAGAAGAACAAAAGGAGATGTGGAAGAGAAAGCGTGAGCATGAGGAGCAATGGGAAGGAACACGAGAAAAGAGGGTTTATTTCTATCTCTAGTCTCTACTTATCTTGTTTGCTATATTCTGTTGTGTGCTCATTGGGTTCTAAAATCTAAAGAATTTGGATAATAGGACGTGTGGTTACGGCATAAAATAATTAACCATAGATTATTTGTTCAACTTAACTCCAACTTCGAAGCTGATGATTAAAAAAATTTCTACACTATTATATTGGATTCTCAAGATTTGAAAAATGATAATAGGAGATAGTTCTCTTTGAGATATACATATTTTTGTCTCTAGCTATGGCATATGTATAATTGGTAGTCAAGAATTTTGAGTTCATTATAAGTGGATATAAAACTATTAAATTTTTGGGAACTCTAAAGCCTGTATAACCGTTGTTAACAGTCTTTCTGGGCAGATTTGGTAGGAATCTGTCGGTCTTCCCATGCACTCTGATGATGGTCATAATGATTTGGGCATATCTGATATTGAGTTTGATTATGGGCATTATATCCTTGAATTAGTTTGTATAAATGTGAACCCATCATTTCAATTTGCTGAAATTTCATTTCTTCTGACAGGTCTCAAGCTGGAGAGATTTCATGAAAGCTGGGAAAAAGGTAATATAAGTGATATAGTTAAGAAATTTGTTTTACGGAGCATAATGTAAACTGAACGAGAGTTCCCCGTTCCGTAATGTTAATGTGGTATTTACAGGGCAAGAAGGGGGAACTCCGGCCTCCCAAGTTGAAGACGGAGGATCCCAACAAATCTTATGTCCAGAGGCCCGTAAAACGAGGTTAACTGGCATGGTGAGGTCTCGAAGGTCTTTGCTATAGTGAATCTGGGCGCGATGGCGCTCTATTGATCTGAAATTTATGTTGGTTCTATGTACATTGTTGACCAGAAATCACGCCAATGAGATTTTAGATCTCCCTAATTAGGCAATGGGTTTATACTCATGCAGAGTACTGTATAATGTATTTGACAATGAAACTGGTGCCATTAACTTTTTATTTATCCAGAAACTTTAGTGTGGAAAATGATGGCCGTGTAAATATGGGCTTCTATGTAATTGATTGCGTGTAATTTAAGTACAAATAATGTGAATTGTGCATGTAAATCTGCTCCCTAACATTCAACCGATATTGATTAACCTGCTGTATCTCAACCGACTCTTGACCACCGACCTTACATGACCGATTCTTGACCACCGACCTACATGACCGACTCTTGACCACCGACCTTACATAACCGACTCTTGACCACCGACCTTACATAACCGACTCTTGACCACCGACCTTACATAACCGACTCTTGACCATCGACCTTATATAACCGACTCTTGACCACCGACTCTTGACCACCGACCTTATAAAAACCCTTGAGTTCTTAACCACCGACCTTATAAAAACCCTTGAGTTCTTAACCACCGACCTTATAAAAAACCTTGAGTTCTTAACCACCGACCTTTCAGGTAACTGCCAATTCATAACCGACTCTGCAAACGAACTTTCACCACCAACCTTCCATGTCCGCCTTTTTGCCACCGACCTTTTTCATAATGGACTCACTGCACCAGCTCTACTTTTTGACTCACCGATTCCAAACCATCATGATGCGTTGATAATAATAAACTACTAAAGGCAAGAGGCACACTATGAGCGAAATAACATGGAAGTAGTGTAAGCAACAAATCATTAACTTGGAGAATCGCCAAACATAGAGCACAACATGACTGTACTACTATCACCAAAAACTTCACATGTTTTTGTCTGCTAAAACACATCACTCACATATTGTACAAAACACATATTGAAATTACACAACACCTCCTCCTCCCTACCACGATGATACACGAATGTCCCCTCTTCCGGCCTCAGGGCATAAAATGGAAAAAATACGAGATATATAAAACTAATCAGAAAATTATACGACACTCTACCAACGACCGCAGCAGCAGCAGCTGCATTTACAGCCAAGCCAGTAAAATCTATCCGCCACCTTGTTCTCAAACCAAGCGCCTTCATCTCAAATGATCTATCCTCTCCAGAGACTAGGTTTGGAAAATCCTCTACACGGCATCGTGCACCCTATACACAACACCGGAATCTTCAGGTGGCAGCACTAGCCTCGTGAATAAATATGGGGGGAAACAATTTTGAAGGGGTCTAATACTATATCCAAGCAAGAGAGCCCCCTCGATCATTTGGTACTTGAGGACGCCCTCTGGTCGGCGTCGGGGGCCTGTTGGCATTAAGCTCCTGATTCCATAAAGAACAGACAAATAATACACGGTAAGACAACCAAACGTTTTATGATAAAATAACTAAAAACAAAATGAGAGAGGATGCAACACCTGCATCCACGTGTCTTCAATATGGCGCTCTGGCGATGTTTCCGGCGACGAGATTGCTGGTGGTAGCGGATGAATGAGTTTCGGAACCACCACAAGGTCTCTACCCAAAACTAAGATCGCCCCCGCATTATTTGCGGTACCTGTAGAATAAATAGAATATCTATAGCTTAATCATGACTTAGAACCACGTAACATGGTGAAGCAAGATTCACAACATACCACAGTAATTGGTGGCGGAGAAAAGTGTAATCAAATGCCCTTGCGCAAATCGCTCGAAGCCATCCATCACGCATTCATGTGCCCGTACAATCAATTGCAGATCGTTGTTGTTGCAGAACTCCATGACGCGGTCAGGCTGTGGCATCCATTGTAAATTAGCACACAATATAGATAGCATTGACCATTGTTTACCCTCAAAGCTCCTCAAAAACATCATGTTTGATGAAAAGAATAGGGTAAGGAAATTGCAGACCTATAATTGCATATTATCTTTACCAGGCAACGAATGAAGTGAACAAACTATCTTCCCATTTACCAGCATGTTCATTCATACCACATTCACACTTTATAGCTTCAGTTACATCTTTCCTACCTCACATAAAACTCATAGGTGCTACCTTTGCATTATTCATCTCGCCATACTGTAATAACTAAATTCAACTTCAAACCATTGATAAACCTGAATTTAGCTTCATAAAAGGATAATTTACTTCACAGAAACTCCCATAACTATTTAAATAAGGTTAAGATGATCTAACATGTGCCCATGGCCCTCACAATCACAACTTGTTTTCCCTCAAAGAGGATGACTATATTTGTTTCACAAGATTATGACCAGCCAGATTTGCCACTGCATTTTGTTATCAAACTTGAAATGAAAAACAGACTCGCACACTTCAAATGGAAACCTCTATGGCTCTATGTATTACATCTGCATTATAAGACTGTCTATAGCCAGATTTGTCCTTGAATTTGGTTATTAAACATGAAACCTACTTAAAGATGGAAAGGATGAAAAGAGATCAACTGAATTCAACATCAGATTCTCCACTGAGAAACACAACCAAGGTATTTTATATGAAATTCTATGCTTCATAAAAAACATTCAAAATTAAATATTTAATGGTGATAGTTAACAATAAAAGCAAAAGAAGAATTTAACAACACTTACCCCGAAAGTAACCAACCCAGGCCCTCTAGCATTTGGCCGCAATCCTTCCACGCTATCATTTTCAGTTGGGTCAGACCTAACAAAGGATCACAGAGAATGTGAAAGAATTCACATATACGTATTCAGTACTTTATGAAAAATGAGGGTGAATGTTGGATTCATTCTCAAAAGAAGAAAATCATTTTCAGTTGGGTCAGACCTAACAAAGGATCACAGAGAATGTGAAAGAATTCACATATACGTATTCAGTACTTTATGAAAAATGAGGGTGAATGTTGGATTCGTTTTCAAAAGAAGAAAATCATTTTCAGTTGGGTCAGACCTAACAAAGGATCACAGAGAATGTGAAAGAATTCACATATACGTATTCAGTACTTTATGAAAAATGAGGGTGAATGTTGGATTCGTTCTCAAAAGAAGAAAATCATAGGCAGGTATGCACCAACCATAATAAATCCATAAGAACTATTGAGCCTGCTTCCATTGTTATAGGACGCTGAAGACTTTCAATCTGTTCCACATGATTTATCGAGCGACCAATACCACCATGCATACAAATAATTTTCTTCTCAATTAGAGCTGCAAGAGGAAGCCAATTAAATAATCGATTTATCCGGTGCCATGTCCAGATTCCATCCCTCTCACCCTGTTCAGCATGTCAAAAGTTAGTGATGGCAAGAAACATTGACAAGGGAAAGTGGCATTATTTTCAGATATAATACCATACCATGCGCTCAATGCACTCAATCCTGAAGCCAAAGAGAGCATTGATATCAGCGGCTTCATGGTTCCCACGAATTAGATGCACATTATGTTGATGCTCAACCTGCATAATAACATGATAAACAGAATTTTGGCTTCAAAATTGCAACACAGACTGAAAGTATTTCGCATAAAAATTATACACACAAGAACCGGATCTAAAATATACCTTTAGAGCAAGCAGAAGGCAAATTGTTTCAAGGCTGTGCTGGCCACGATCAACGTAATCTCCTAAAAAGAGATAATCGATATATCTGATATGTTTATACAAAAATTAGAATCATGAGTATCCAAGTCAAGACTTGTCCATGAAATCATTCTACAGTACTGCACTATATGCAAAGACAAGCAGGCAATGCTTTTAGATGGGAACTCCATATTTTGCACCACATATTAGCTACATTTTTGCCAATGGACACTACTTAATGACATTTAGGGGGATGTTCTCAAACCCCTCATTAGGCCAATGGATCTGTTATATGAATAGGACAAGATTTGAGAGAAATAAAATACTGCGTACAAAATCACAAAATTGAAAACTAGCACCTAGATAGCATTTTTTCTTGTAGAAAAAAAGGCATGAAAAATGAATATGCTCGAGTAAAATCATAAGTGCAAGTAATTCTAATATAATTGGATTTAAGATGAAAATTAATGACAGATGAAATCTACAAAATAGGGCAGAATATGAATCTTATTCATGTTCACTCTGCATTGCCAAGCGACATCACAAGGTATATACTGGTAGATATATAATTTCTTGCACTATCCAAAAATAACAACAAAATGGAGATGGCAGATCAGAATTGTCATTTACACTTTTTAAATGCACCACACAAGTCATGAAAAGATGAAAAAGGACGTTCATCGATACAGTTCTACAAGTAATATGCATAATCATTGCAATAAATTGCAGAAGCTGATAAGACTACTGAGCTTAGGCAGTTTCCCTCATCATACATTGGGCGCATGCACACTCATCGTACTATTCCAACTAGTATGCATGACAAGCAGAAAAATATCAAAGAACAACACTTACGCAATGTCCCCAGCAGTCGAAGGTGAACCATACTCATCAAAAAGACGCATAAGATCTCCAAATTGCCCATGCAAATCACCAAATATTTTCACAGGAGCCTTAATCTGTAAAACACTGGGTTCACTTGCAAAAATCCTTTCTGCACTGTCACAAAGTTCTGCAATCTCATTACAATCTAAGAAAAATTGTCGGCGAACAGGGGGCTTCCAGCCACGGGGCTTTAACAAGTGTGCAATAACCTAACACGAAAAAATGGGTAAAATTAATATCCTAGTACTATCATGACATAGTATGTTTCCCAACCAGGTCCAGGCCACATACATTTCTATGTTTCTAGTATGTGTGTACAACATAAAATCAACTACCTTTTTTGGAACACTGTTGATGGACATCTGCCTATCTAATAGTTTACGGGCTGCTGTTGCATTCTCTGGGGTACCATAGCTGACTCGTCTACCTTCGTTTTCAAACTGATCGATTGAAAGCTGTCTAACCATGCCACCCAGAGCCCCACCAGTCTCTGCCGCTACAACGACCTGATATGTAGTGGTAAAACATGAAATGAGATGCACATCAAGAATTTTTCAAGCCCCCTTAAGTTGAAAGACATGAGGAAAAAAATACTAACAGCCCTATGATGCAATCGGACTCCAGCAGGTGAAATGTTATTTGGACCAGCAGAATCGGGCATTTTAATCAAGGTAGACATTTGTTTGCCACTAGGGGTCGCCTCTGCCCCACGATCCCGGTCTGGCAGTTCAACTTCCCCATTAACTTGCCGTGCCTTGGCAGCAGCTAATGTAGCACTAATAGCCTCAGCTTCTGCAGCTGATGCTTCAACTAAATATTCAACACCTTTGCTTAATCTCCTGCATAATAATGCACAACTAATACATCAGTATATGAACTACATAGCACAGCAAAAAAATCATTATCTTACCGGGTTCCTGGGAGCATGGCATTTTCAGTGCTTATATCAGTATACATGTCACCATTAATAGGGGGAGCCACTGGATTTCCCAGCACGACTGATCCATCTGGAGCAGCTTCAGGCATTGCTTGTCTAGTCCTTTCATCAACGAATGCATACCTTGCAGGCAACCGCCCTGCTGGTAGATGGGACGCAGCAGCTGCTGCTGCGTGAGAAGCTGCAGATGTCGTTTCAGCGGCAGCCAAGTCTTCAGCAACAAGTAAGTCATCTAGCAACACCCCTACACCACCAAGCAAAACACAGGTACATTGGCATTAAGATTCAACTCCACATTGCCAAATTCAGAAGAAAGCTATGAGACATAAACACCCAAATACCAAATTACCAATGACAAAATTACTTAATAATTGCTAGGAAGCACATATGTTTGCAGTACAATATCAGTTGAAAAACATACTGTTGAATTAAGCAAATTTCATTTTAGAATTCATATATGCCAGTACATGCATAATATCTAGTAATACCTGCATGGTGCATATCTATGTGTCCTCTAATCATCTAAGATCTAGCCACCGAATGGTGTCCCTTAAAGTTTCAAAAACTCCAAATCACCTAATCACAGATATAATGTTATGCCGTCTTAAAAGAATCTAAATACATAGAGCTATAGCAGACACTCAACCGGTACTATCATGTTCAACAAATAAATATGAGGAATCAATTCTTGCCATAAGACACTCGCATTACACTGTCAACAGCTATATTATCGAAGCTAGATTAAGTACGATGCAGCATAAGATCCACACATAATGAAACTATAATCGTAAGAGCACGATCACACATAATGAAACTATAATCATAAGAGCACGATCAAACATGTAAATGTATGATGGTTAGCACCACACTTGTAGGAAAAACGTGTATCAATATGACTTATATAAAACTAGCACCATCTCTTACCACCCCGTAAACCACCATAGATAAATATTAAGTCACCAACTGCAGCTGCTGCATGCCTACACCGCCTTGTCAACTCGACTGCAGCGTCTCCACCAGCGGCATCAGCACTGTATCTGCCTGTCCTGGGACTAGTAACAACTGACTTTGTATCACACCAAACGCCTGCTGCAGTGTCCAAAACTACAAACAAGAGGTACATAATGATAAATAAGATGGATAAAATGCAGCATATAGCTCCTACAAATGAAACTTCTCCAATAAATTAATAAACATTAGCATTATAACTTAACTTCTCGTTCTTTATCAGTAAAAACCCTTAAAACAAGAAAAGGGTGCAACCAAGTACAAGGAAAGCATACAAGAAAACACAAATATGAAGCATGTATACAATAAAATGCTGCAAGAGATAAGGGAGCCCAAAACCTGACCAAGCTCAAGTGGCTAGAAGCTTGAATCACATGTTATTACATTAACTTAGCCAGAAAGGGAACAACAACTTGTAAAGGTAAAAAGATTGGATCAAAATTAGGATAAACTAAATCACCCTGACTAATAGTGTTCAAATCCACTACCATGCAAAACTCTTTAATTTTCTCTTTTCCCCAGAGCAGAAGAAATTAATTTAGAACCTAATTTAAGCAATTAAAAGGAAAAGGAGAGAGTGGTGAAATTAATTCTCCACGTATACACAAATTGTATAAAGCCTCTTCTCCATTTTGAGAATAGCCTGTATCAGTCATTTTTGCCTTCGCAAAAGATTCTACCTCTAGAGGATTAAGAATATGTGCATGCTAACCTGTAAATCTACCCCAAATACAACTTCTATCTACTTCTGGAATATATAGTAGTCCTTACGTCCATCTGTTGTCCATTTGGCATAAACAGTAGGGTTAAGCTAAAATGCTAAACTGCTTTGTCTCTTATCAATCACTAGAGGAACAAAGTATACAACTTAAAAAGGTCACAAATTAATTAACAGATGGAGTAAATAATTTGTATGTACAACGGACTTGGTTAATGTAAATAGTTGTTCACGTGCATGGATTGAAATAGAGATAATTATAATACACATACATGTGTATATTAATCTGAACGGGACATAACATGTGGAACATTGGAAACAGATAAACAAACCAAAATTGACAATAACAAAGTCAATGAACAAGATCAAATACCTGCAACACTTGATGAATCTTCTACCATTCTTCCACCACCAAGTGCACCTCCAGACACATGAAGTCGTGCATTAACAAAAACCTAGAAACGTGGCATACACATTAGTCTTTACAACTGGGGAGGCTACAAAAAAGGGGGAAACAAAAAGGAAACAAAAACTCACAGCTGCATGTTGATATCTCGGAGAAGGGGAAACACCAGGAGCAATGGCCCATTCCCAACGACCATCCCTATGTTTAGCAAGTCCATATGCACTTGCCAATGGCTGGAAAGTAACAAAAGACAAACAAGTAAACCAGCTTTAAACTATGCACATAAAAGGCCATAATAGTCAATATCAAAATATCAATAAGTAATGTTCATGAGTTCAACTTCACTAGAGAAGGGTGAGAATTAAGTTCTAAACATTGAAGAAGCTAACAGCGAGTGTTGTGAACAGAATATGAACACTTAAAAGACACATTCGTTGAGCATAATCACTGGAAAGAACAATAACAAATTTCAGTTCTGACCACTACTATTCACACGCCAATAAATATTTATTCTATGGACCCTTATGCTCTTAAAATACTAACAGGATTCATTTTGAACATTTGAATTTTAGTCCATGCAAAATAACTAAAATATTATACAATCATGTGTTAAGAATCTATTGCACAGTTGACCTTTAACTTACCACACTGTTTGCATCCCTTCCTCCACAAAGCAAAAGAAGACCATCAGAACGAGCACTTGCAGTTGCATACCTGGTACACAGTCAAAAACTTGATATTATGCTTAATAATAGTCAATGAAAAAGATGAAGACTAGTGGGCTAAAGTGAAGTAACATAAACATGAAAATATACTGAAGACAAAAGGACTGAAGGGAATCCTCAGTAGTCCAAAACATATATGCTCACAAAATAAAGGGCAGTACACATGTTCCCTCAAATTGAGAAACAACAGTGCAATGCAGAACTTTAAGATAAACGAGGTAGGGTGACTGTGCATGAACATGTAAGAGAGATATGGAAGACTTACATGCAAGGAGGTGGACCCTCTCCTTCAGGTTCCAACTTGCGCCATTCATAAGGTTTTGCAGCAGTGTCCAGGGCCCATACATCAGCCAAAGGCCGCTTCCCTGGAAACGTCATCATTCATTTTCATTCATGTATAGATAACCTCAATGCACACTATATTAAAGGATGAAGCGAGAAAATGGTAAGTCTTACCATCATTGCCTCCAATACACATGAGGTACCTTTGACCAACCAAGGCCATAACATGTCCGTAACGCGGCCCTGGTCCAGGGCCTTGAACAACAACTCTGTAAGAAAAATACCGCATATTTAAAGGATGAATTACATATAGCACCAACAATAATAAAGAACTTTCTCCAAAATGCAAACCTATGCCATCGAGGTCGTTGTTGTGTAAGGTCAAGAACATGAAGATCCTCGGCAGATAAACCAGCTGGACCAATTCCACCCTGAGTTAAGATTGAAAGTTAACATGCGAGAACTTAAGTGTTTCATAACATAAACATAAATTATGCTTAAATGGATAAAGGCTCTCCATGCAAACCTGAATGACAACCATAGTTCCGACTGCAGTTGCTACATGTGCGGCCCTCGGTGTGGGTGGTTCTCCAAAGGGAGTGATCCTGCAAATCAAATACACTGTCAGCACTAGCAGAAACCAGTTAGAGTCCAAGACTATAGTTTATACTTGTTTTAATTCCACACTAACCTCGACCATTTATTGGTTAAAACGTCGTAGCAATGGACATCAGCAGTGGCACCTGCTAGTCCTGTAATTCGAGAAAAATTGCAGTAGTTTAGAGAGCTGAAAAGGCAAGATATCCACAGTTTGTAAATACGGGAAGGAATCCATCCAGGGTAAATCATAAAATACACACTCATTATATGCAAATATACTAGCGACAAGGAAGACAACAGAACACAAATTTCACAAAATCTAGCATATTGCTACTGAAACGTTTCACTAGATAAGTTTAACGAACTTTTTATCTGCAATAGTAAAAATGAAAATAATTTGACAAAAACAGTCCACTGAATTCCTTCAACTCCATTGATGTTATTCTGATACACTTAACCATAAATAAAAATCACCAATGAACTAGGAGTATGTCTTATGGAGAATGCTTACACACTTTGTATTGTTAGTTTTAACATAGAAAATACTCTTGTTCGTGAAAGACTTGAATCAGAGTTAAGATTTTTCCCCACTGTAATAAATAACCAAACATACATGCCAATTTCTCACAGGGGCTTTAATACAAAAGGTCATTTGAACCAAACCTATGGGGTTGTAATATGCCACTTGCAGCAAGTAGAATATAATTGCATAAGTTTGTAAGACCGTAACTCAAGTAAAAAAAAAGTGTCTCGATATCCACAAGGTTTCACTCAACCAGGTGTCAGAAAAGCTGGAGATAAATAACAAAATACCGTTTTGACTTCCTGCCATCAAAAGATAGTCACTTCAGCCTACTTAGGTCACAACCCGGGTTCATGTTCCAAGCAAATTATTCAACAATGAACAAAGAAACCATGTAAATGCGGTTCAAATTCAACAAGAAACTCAATCGCATGTGGCAACAATCCATCTACATGCAACTCACAGATTCACATTTCACTCCACAAGAACCCTACCGGCTATACCAGGGTCCCATAACGTAAATATTCCAGTATATACCCCATTCACGATGGGAAATTAACAAAACCCATGTATAGTATGCAAATTGAGCTTCATCGCAGATTGATCATACCAGGAATTCAATTACTTCAGCCATTGCAGGTCAGTAAAGATAACAAAACACCTAATATATGACCCTAAAACTTAATCCCATTTGGCACCAATCCATCTACATGCAACTCACAGATTCCCATTTCATTCCCCATGAGAACCCTACCGGCTATACCAGGGTCCCATAAATTTAACGAAACCCGTGTATAATTGAGCTTCATCACGGATTGCTCATACCAGGAATTCAATTACTTAATGCCGTCGCAGGTAAGTAATCATAACAACCCAACTTATACATGCCCCTAACACTGGATGGTCTCCACAAACCCTTGCAATAATAACAGAATTGGTGAGCA
Source organism: Geranium rotundifolium (assembly GCA_963920655.1). NCBI lineage: Eukaryota > Viridiplantae > Streptophyta > Magnoliopsida > Geraniales > Geraniaceae > Geranium > Geranium rotundifolium. Next base: position 697,217 of record OY987317.1, on the reverse strand, counting down.
GATTGATGAAAAACAGAGACAAAACACATACTTATGCCAGCACTCCCAGCTGATGTAGGAGTCCCGGAAGCCGCAGAGTTTCCCTCCAGCGCCGTCGCGCCACCGAACAGGATCAGCCTCGGCCCTATGAACCCAGGAGTCCCCTCCTCCCCAACCGCCGCCACGGACGTCAGCGTGTGGCCGCACCTCGGCCCCGGACCATCCTCCTTCTTCTCCAGAATCGCATTCACCACCGAGTACGTCGGCGCGTGCCTCGGCCCAACCACCGGACTCTGCTGCGCCACCGCCGCCACCGGAGATCCGACCCCTCCCGCCGGCTGCTCCGCCGATCGAGGCACGCTCTCAGTCTCGCTCTCGCCCTCTCCGTGGCTCTCCACCGCCGGATCCTGATCGGACTCCGGCGACATCGAAGAATCGACCTCCATTTCTACCGCAAACCAACCCTAATTCACCACCAGAAGCGAGAATCACCGCGAATTCGCATTGACGATCGACATTCCGATCGATATCGAAACCGAAGCTCCGTCTCCTCCAGATTCGAGCCAAACCCTAGCTCCCCTCAGATCTCCGATCCGATTCCGAGAAAACTGAAAGCCAGAGACCGATACAGAAACCGAAAATCAGGTCACGCGTCGAGAAAATCCAAATCCAAAAGACGGAGACAATCGAATACAAATCAATCTCTCTCTTTCTCTCGATAGATCTCCCAAGAAAATCGAGGAAAAAATTAGAAATAAACCATTTTCTCTCTCTCTCTCTCTTTCTAAAATATACTATTTCTGTAACTTTTAGGTGTATTTTACTATTTTTCCTTTCCTTTCTTTATTTTCTTTTTCTAGATTTTTTTTTCTTCTTCTCTAAAATTCGTTTTTTTAGAGATATGGGTTTTAGTGTGTACGGACGGTGATTGTATTGACGGCACTGAGGGCGGGTCTTGGGTGACCGGAATAGCCGGCGACAATTATAGGCGTTAACGCTGATCACCGGTTCCGGTTTCCACGGTGTTTTGCCGTTTCCCGGTCACGAGGGACGGAGTGTACGACGCGCCTCGACGGTGAGTGCGAGCCACGACCTTATATTAAGGTAAGGTACAAGAGAATGAATGTCCCATTTTATTAATCCATATTATTTTATTTATTTTCAATGGTCAATTAATTAAATAAACATTAAATGTATTGACATTTTCTAGTAAATAATAAAAAATTGAAAATATTGATTTTAAAAATAAGTGTTGTTTTTATTATTGTTATAATGTTAAGGATTAATTTTTAAATTCAAATTTAATGTTTTTTTAATTCTTTTCAAGTAATTGTAACTAAACTGCATATTCATTTTAGCACATGTAACATTCATGAATCTAGAGAGAGGTGATGTCGGGAATTTTCTTTCTGATAGAGGCGGAGCCCGTGGCTTGTCGCGAGGCCTTATAGTGAGCCGAAATATGCAATTGGGGTCAGGTTACTATCTAGTCGGATTGTCAAGGCGTTATTTCTACCATCCGTCTTGGTAAACGTTTTCCCTAGACTTTGGTGGCATTATTTTTATCGCTCCATCTTATATGGGCTCCATGAAGCATCTTTGTTGCTGATGTGTTTGCTAAGTTTGAATTATATAATTCGAACTGGACTTTTGGTGGTGAAATTTTACCGTCAAGTCTTTTAGCAATTTTATTTTGTATGATATATATATTAGAAAACAATGAAAATCTCAATAAAATAAAATCTTAATACAAACAATAATATTTTTTTCAAACTCGAGTTCTCCGCTTTTCTTTTTTTATTACACGCCATTAATATTCTTTACACTTCAAATTCAGTATTTTTAAAAAAAAAGTTTTTCAATAATTGTAGACATTAAAACAAACAAATTATATCACTTTTTTCAAAATTAAAATATTACACAGCCACATTTTGCAATTAACCTTAAATATAATATTTCCCTGACATAAATATGATCATAACAGGCAAAGGTATGAATGTGATTTCTCTATGGAATGTGCATGAAAATTTGTCATCACATGCAGCTATAAATTCAGACCTCATTACAAGGTGAAGGTGATGTTACAGTTGATAAAGTCTAAAAATAACACAACAGTTGACTTTGATACAATAGACATTTTCATATCTTCATTGACCACAAGCTTTTGGAAACTTATGACCCAAAATTAAACCTGCCACAGACTCACACAATTCAAGGCTCAAATGGGCCTCACACAAGATCATCATCTTCAACCTATGTTTCTCCAGAAAACTAAAAAGATCCAAAATTTAACCCTAATGAAGTCTGTAAAATAAATCCTACTGACTGAAACATTTTTCATACCTCAACTGTTACCGAACCTGCGCTGACGGGTTTTTTATAGACTCTCGCAACTGGCATTCCATCGCCCCCGTCGTTTCCAACCCTCCAGGTGCGATCCTTCTTCCTCTGAGGCTTCTTGTGTTGCTTATGCGCCGCTTTGGGTTTCTTCACAGTGGTCTTCGTGGAGGTAATTCCATTGGCCATGTCGAATGAGTTCAGGTCATCAAGAACGTCCTCAAGGGCAGGTTTGCTTCCACCTTCATTTTCTTCGTGTTCTTCATATAGCTCAGTATCATCATCATCATCATCGGATGAACCAGAATCCCGAGTTTCAGATCCAGCATCAGCTTCCCCACTACCATCATCGTCATTGGACATTCCTGGTGGGATTTCATAATGTGGCAGCTTCCCGTCAATGTAATCTTTCAGAATTTGGCGTGCAGCTCTGGTTTCATCGGGCAGGCCGCTCGAGGCGACATACCCACGAGAGGCACAATAAGCCCTCATGAACTCAGCTGCTAGAGGAGGCCGAGACTGGGGCTCGTAGGGCTTGGGCTTTGGCAAACCGATCTTATAAATTTCTTCAATTACCCGCCTCGGGACTTTATTGGCCACAATCTGAACAGCCTCCCTGTTCTCAGTAATCCTGTCGATAGGCAACACCCCGGAAGCAATCATGTCGTATCTCGAGCTTGAAAAGGAAGGGAACACCAACCCAGGGCAATCACAAAGCGTAAGCTTATCTTCTATGATGTCAAACGTTTGGAAGTGCTTCGTCTTCCCCGGAGTGTTGGTGACACCAGTTCGTTTCTGGCATAGCAAAGCATTGATGGTTGAACTCTTCCCCACGTTGGGATACCCGACGAATCCCACCATTACTTTCTTGGGAGCAAAGTTTCCGACATCTGATGAACCCGTACCATGTGAGTATGATTGTCCTCCCATTTTAGCTATTTCCTCAGCCTCGTGTTGTAAACGAGCCAAAAGCTCATCCCTTGCATAAATTTTTGTGTCAAGATCATCAATGGTTTGCGATGTGATATCTGTTTCAGATTCGGGATTTTGTTTTTTGCCTTCTAGATCGGCAAAAGCAGCCTTGGCCGACCAGAATAAAAACAGAATGTCATGAGCATGGAAGTACTTGGCCCATTTTTCCCTGCAAAAATGGCAAGAAATGGAAATGAGCACTCCAATAGACTTTAAAGTTAATCAGTGACGATATCTATAAGCTTGATAAAGATGCACCAACCTGATAGATAGTGGTAAAAGGTCAGCCTTGTTGATGAGAAGTAATGTTCTTTTGTGCTTGTCAACCTCTTGTACATATGCCTATGTCCCAACAAAAAAAATCAACAGTCATCGACAAGGTATACACTAATTATAGTAGTAAAGAATACAGCTCTGTACTCTTGTTCTACATAGAACACTAAACGTTCTCCCCCATCATTTTGAAAGTTAAATCTCCGGGGAATTATTAAAATGGGCATTTTGGTTGACATCACATTTGATACAATGCCGTAGTCATATAACTTTATTTGTGTATGTCAAACAACAGATAGGTGATGTGCATGCTTCACTGTCTTGGATATATTTACAGCAATTCTATCATATTTGCATATATAATCAATATGTATCACTCATTGTAGACAATAGATTAGATGCATTACCTCCAAATCGGGGCAACGATAGAACAGCGGGTCTCGGGCATCAACAACCATTACAAGCTGAACACAACATAATAACATCAGCATTTCCTCTGAGGTAGATCAAACAGTAAAACAGGAAAGATATAGCATGCACATCTATAGAGAAACACCGTAATAACACATATGCTCAAGTGATAAAGAATAGCATAACATATAAGAGGTAAAGAATGTAATAAATGAGATAGATCATAAAATTCTATAAAAAAAATCCACTCTGAAATTGGAGTGACTAATCAACCAGCATAGACAATTATACAATAAAGGAAAATTGGTAATTCATGCATTTCACTGTGAAGTGTTTAACCAATAAAGAGTTATGAAGGAAAGTGTGTTCTTAAAAGAAAAACCACCAAACTCTTACCAAATGACTACGTTCAACCACTCGCCAAAGTTGTCTCCAGATATCAAGGTTCTTCTCAAATGGAGTAAGAACTAGATTCTCGTTTTCCTCAAGCCTATGACATATACATATAGTCGGGTCAAAAAGTGAGAATTGTTATGGTCAAGTTCAAATTTTATGTTTCCCGTACAAGAATACAACGCAATAAAATGTCTCAAGAGAAAAGGAACCTTTTCACCATTCTTCGTGTTATAATAACAATGAAGAAAGACCAAACATGCTAGTGGAAACAATATTGACACTCAAAAGATAGAAAATCTGCATAATCATTTTCCTACAACAAGGAACAATGCAGTTACTAATCATCTATACGACCAAGGTTCAAAATTGCGGAAATGAGCCTTGAGGCATTTTTCGTTAGCAATGCGAGGCGTAAGCCATGAGGCGCAGTGAGGCGTAAGCCTCAATAATAAGACCAATAAATTCAAATAATATGATAAGAGTAAGAAAAAATATAAAGAAAAATAAGCAAAATAGAAATCATCAAATAATTAGCAAGAATTTAAAACTAAATAAGCAATTATAAATTAAGAAAAAATCAGGTAAAAAAATAAAAAATTCAGCAAAATAAACAAAAATAAAAATCATCAAAGAAATAGCAAAAATTAAAGGAGATGAGAGGGAGGGAGAATAGTGGTCGGCTAGAAAATGTGTTGTTGGATGGAAGTGTTGCTGATTTTTCTTCTAATTTATGTTTTAATTTTGTATTCCTTAGATTTGCTAGGCTAACTTTAGCTTCTTAGTTCTTACTAATTTAAAGGTCTCAATAACAACATTTAAGAGAACTCAGATATAAAACTTTCATAAAAAACCCATAATGGGTTTTTAAAAATTTAAATTTAAGCCTACAATTTGAGGCGTAAGCCTCAACCACCTTGATACTTAAGGTGCGAGGCGTAAGCCTTGACGGAGCCGAGGCGTTAGCCTCGGTACAGAGATGAGAGGCGTAGCCTCAAAGGCTGTTTTCGACAGCCTCACCTTGAGGCGAGCCTCAAGGCGTAAGCCTCAATAGCTTTTTTAAACTATGTATACGACAAACCTTGCGAGATTCCGTCGCCAGATAAGAAAAGCTTTCCATTCATTGTCATGCAGCTCATCCTTACTCATGTCAGGTGTCCATGGTGGTCTGCAGGAAAAGAAATTACAAACTCTGATGACAACAACAATAACAAGAATACTCGATTAAACCCAACTCGACAAGTGGAGAAGGTGCACCTGCGAGGAATGTAGAGGCTGCCGGCATGCCGCTCCTCTTCTTTTTTCTGTTGCTTTCTCTTTTCCTCGGCAGTCATCATAGCAGTGCCCGAACCATCTTCACTGCACACACAAAATATTCACAACAGAGAAAGCCCGTCAACAAAAACATTTTCAATATACAAACAAATGACATAGTAAAAGAAAATGAAGTTAAATCCTAGGAAAAATGACACTTAAATACACGTAAGTATCGACTTTTAATACTTAACTAACAATGTACCTTCGGAGGTACCCCAACTTTAGTTTTGTGACATAGAGGTACCCAAAGCTAAAGCTGGGTTTCTCCGAAGGTACGTTTTAGTTGAGCGTATTGATGTGACAAACCGCAATACCCAAGTCTAATTATGTGTCGTTATCCTATACAATAAAAGAGCAAAAATTTAGCCCCTGTTCTTTCTTTTGGCCATCACCCACATGAAGAAAAGCTGTGCTACAAGAAAAAACCAATGAGAAGCTGAACCATTAGGCACGATGATTCAGTTTCTCATTTCCAAAACTTAATAACTAAGCTGCAGAGTTTCAGTGTATGTAACTTAAATTCCAAAACCTACATTATCTAGATAAGCAATTAACCACATATTTCCAGCTAAAAATGGCCAGAAACTTCAAATTCCCAACTCAAAAATCAAATTGAAAACAAAATCAACAGTAAAAACTGAAGAACAGGTCCATACGAATTGACGACGAGGTCGGGGTCGGGGTGGCCGTCGGAGAAGAAGCGCTCGGCGTCCTCGGCCTGCTGAATCACGGCGTCGATGTCGTTGACGTCGGTGACGGACTCGAGAACCCTGTGCTGTGCCCTGTAGAATCGCCCCTTGTCCTTGGACTGGTTGATCATGTGGTTGTGGTGCTTCACCAGGGTCCTCCCGAGACCGGTCTTCTCGTTCTTCACCATCTCCCAGCTCTCGAACCCTAATTGCACCGAGCAAGCGAAGCTTCACGGCGACGACGACGACGAGCTTCGTTTTCGGGATTGAGCTGTGGCTGTGGCGGTTGGGAAGAGAAGTGGCTCCAAGGGTTTGTTTTTGTCACTCCCTCCTTTTTGCTGGGTTATTGGGCCTTCGGCCCAGTCCGTTAAGGCGCGATCTACAGCCCAGGAAGGTGACCGGGTCGGGTTGGCGGGCTTCTTACCACGAGGCTGTAAACGAGCTGAGCTCTTAACGAGTTCGACTCAATAAAAACTGGGATGAAGTAGAGTACAAACAATGTTTAGAATACAAACATTAGAATAAGTAATAGTCGTTGGATGAATATCATGTACCGGTTAAGATGACACATACAAATGAAACCAAAGTATATACAAAAGATAGTCAACAGGGGCAATGATGTAAATTAGCTTTGAGGTAGTGTAAATCGTCTCCTGAAATCAAGGACTCATTGATTACACCATCACTCTAAAGGATTCTCTAACCCACGTTTCTAAATCATTGACTCCTTCGACCTCGTGGTTGCCATGGCAGATCCGACTTCTACTGAAGGTAACTTCTTGACTTATGTATATCAGAAACATTCAAATAGTATATATTAAACTGTCATTGAGGATGATCGGTATGGTGTAGGAACAACAACAATAACGAATGATTCTGCAGATCCACACAATACGACATGTAATTCACATCCATATTGCAGATCTGAAAGATAGTTTTAATATTGAGTGTTTGATGACAAATTTGTAATAGCCAATGGTCAAATAACAGATGAAACAAACAAATGGTCAATCGACGCCAATGGTGGATATGTGCCACACTGCCCAACAAGTTTCAAACCGCCCATTGAAATGTCTTTTGCAACGTTAGATGGTGGTATTGATTACTACAGAACCTATGGTAAGTACTGCGGTTTCATGACCAGACTAGGTACTCAGAAGTCATCGAGACATGCGATCACTTTGATGTCACCACGGGATGGATTATCAATTAAAATTGTAATTACCTTTCGAAATGTCCCATTAGTGTTAAATGTGGATGAGATTTTCTGAGCTCTCTGTCGGTATCAATCACTGTTAACAATGTTGGGAGATATTGTCGGTATCATGTACTGATACAGGTAGACGAGGGTCAGTGATCATGGGTACATGGGTGACAATTAGAGAAAGTAGGTCTTTGTGTTATTTATTTAAGATTTGAATCTTGCTGTAATGGTAACTATTCCATAATTATGATTTTGGTAACGTACCTAAAGTTAAAATCCAATTGTTGAAGATTACCATGCATCATTATTGAATTGTGTTCATCACTTGATGTTTTATATTTGTTTAAGGTTTCATTCAAAAGATTAATGTGTGTTAACATACATGTATATGTTTCATTCAAACTATTGATCTTTGATCTGTAAACAAATTAGTAATTGACGTTTAATCACCAAAATATTATTGATGTTCATCGGTATTTAATCTGTCATTTTGAAATAAAATTTTCATCATAAAAGATCGTCATCGCCATACAACTATTGATGTGTCATCAAGGTAAAATGTGTCACTATATAGTAAAATTTTCATCATAACCCATAGTTTCATCTGCAAAACAATTAGTACTCGATGTCTCAACTGTCTCACTCCCAGCTATTGATCTTTCATTGGTCTAGTATGTGTAATACTTGAATAAAAGTATCATTAAACCACAAGGTTCCACACCCACGCCAAGTTGCAATGCCACACCAATATCTTGAAGCACATAAACTATGTAATTTGAAGTTAATTACATGGTGTGAGTATATGACATGTACACAATGACACGTGACAATTACATAATGAAAACATCAATGCAGTTCATCTGCAGATACTACTTGTCATGGCACACATGGTATAAGTATGGTTTCAAATGACACTTTACATCACCAATTCATGCTTGGCATGATAGATGACTATTGTTGGTTACAGTTGACACTTTATATTCACACTGATAACAACCGACAAAAATGACTTATTAATGAAGTTAATCTACCATGACAATTTAATCTACAATTACGCTCTAATTGATTTTTTAAATTTTGAAATTCGCGAAAATAACGTGGTAATTATCTCTCTGGATCAATCAAGAAATAGAAAATACAATACTGCCCTTCGGACCCACTGAAATGACAGTCTAAACATCCACTTGACACATTATTTACTTTGACTTGCCACCCCTTACGCTACTGAATCTGGTGCGTTCATCACGAAGACGTGTGGTGCAAGATTCGTTTGGATGTTTGTATGTCAACAACATGTTTGTATTCTAGTGCGACCCATAAAAACTTAGTTCAAACTCGTTATAATCGAGCTCGGGCCGAATCTGAACTCAAGATTAGACTCGTAACTCGTTTAATAAATGAGCCGAGTTCGAACTCGATCTTTCAAGACTCGATAGGTTCGTGAGCCGGTTCGTTTAATATTTTTATCAATATATTTTAGTTTTAATAAAAATTTATGATGAAATTAGATGAGCTCGTTTAGTTGAATTAATCATATATTTTTATATAATATTCATTTTGTTTTTTAATGAATATTTATACTGAAAATTAAGCAAACTAAATTGAGCAGGGGCTTGAACTCATGTATAAGCTCGTTTGACCACGAACTTAAGTCGAGTTGAACGCTTTTCTACGTTTATCTACAAGCGTAATAGGAAGCAAATTGCGACATCTAAGAAAAAGGCCCAACTATGTTTACTAAAGCACACGGCCCGGCAAGCCCATGCCACGAAGCTTACCGACGAGTCAACGTGTCATACCCAAACGCGTAAAATAATAGGAATCAAGAAGGTGCAGAGAAGCTTTCAAGAAAATAAATGGAGAATGTGCAGAGAAGCTTCTCTGTATATATTTGATTTGGGTGTATAAAACAAACAACTTTCTCTATTTTGTGCAGTTCAATTTTGGTGGGAGCTTCTCCGTCTGCGAATATAGGCAAAAGAGTTTCGGGTTCGTTTATTTCCTTTGTTTTTCCCGCTTATATTTAAGCTATACCTGTTGTAATAGAATGTTCATAACTCATATTTGCAGGTCGACTCGTTTAATATTTAACTGATTGTGTATTTTTAATGAAATTAGCCAAGACTATTTTTAGCCGATTCATTTAATATTTAATGAACTATAACATGTAATTTAAAGAATTATTGGGCCCTCGCAAAAAGACAATAACAAGGTTCTTTATTTTATGTACTTTTGCTTCTTAGAAGATTCTTGCCATGATTTTCTCTACTCTTATTATAAACTGTGGTGGGCCCACACGCATTGTGGTGGGCCCACACACCAACTACTGCCTCAAAAACACGATTTAATATTACAGGGGACTCGAACTCAAGTCTGTTAGATTCAAGTTCAGGCTATTGCATTACCTTCACAAATCCATGGTCGTCCGATGTGATCATACCTTGGTTCATGCTCCCGCCCTATGCAAGTCGGTAAGAACCTATAACTTATTAACAAGAGTTAGTTACGATTTACCTGTATTATAGTGACATGTTTTACACTTACACTACAAGTGTAATAAAAAGTACGATCTCATGTCAGTCAGTTTTGATTTTTTACATTTATCTCTAACACCATTAATATTTGGACTGAAAAACTACTTTTTCACAAAAATATCCCTGAATTTTTTTTTTAATATATTTTAGATTGTAGATTATCTTGATATTTTGGAAATCTTTTGTGGAACAGCTTTCGCCTGCCACCACACAACTGCTTTTGGTGATTCGATTCGCATTTACAATTACCAAAGTGCCCCCAGCCAGCTCTGATGTCGTCATCGATATCTCCCCTTGTAACCATGTAATTCCCGACGACGAAGGGCATGACACAGTAAGAATTTATTTCTTCTTCATGTTCTATGAAACTTATACATCACAAGGGGATGTTTGCCTTGAAAAAAGAGGACACCTGAGCGGTAGAGGTGGACACTTTAGATTCGGAACTGGTTTCAAACCGAGATCTAGGCTGAACTATAACCTAAAAATTGAGAATGTGGACAATAGGTCGGCTTCGGCTTCCATTCAGTTACATTCCAGTTTCTACAATATAAAAGTGGTAATTAACCGGTTTAGAACATAATATGTTATATGTTATTTATATTTCGGTTGAATTGTAATAATTTAATCTTAAAATACGGTTTTTAATAGTTTATTAATGTTTTTGCTTTTAAATCAGGCTCAATTTCGTCTAATTCAACTCAGAAATCGAGCATAAATTCAAGATTAAGATTTCAGGATGTTTCGGGATATGGTTCCTAAAAATTAAATCGATCCGAACCAAGTTCCATCGATTCGATTTTCATTTTATTTCCATACGCGTGCAGCTTTTGGAGACTAGACCTTTCGCCGTTGACCAGGTGGAGCTCACAAGCATGACGAAGGACAAAAACATGGAGCTACTGGTCAACCGATTCCACGGGGTCAACGGTTTGGCCGAGCTTCTACGGACCGATCTCTCATCTGGACTTTTCACCGAAGACGACGACGACTTAGATATTGTAAAGAGACGTGAACGGTTTGGTTCTAACAGGTACACGAACCTTGCTCCCGCCAAGAGCCTCGCGAGCTTCGTCGGCGACGCGGCGCGAGACCCGATCGTCGTCACGCTTCTGGTCTGCGCCGCGCTCGCTCTCGGGTTCGGCATCAAGCAGCACGGCCTCAGGGAAGGGTGGACCCGAGGCGCGAGCGCCGTGCTCGCCGTGTTCCTGGTCGTGTCCGTCTCCGTCTTCTCCAAAATCAAACGGTCAAGAAAAGACCGCGACATCGATCATGGTAATGATAATGGTAATGGTAATGGTAATGATGTTGAGGTGGTGAGAAATGGAAGAAACGAATATATAGCTTCGCACGACGTCGTCGTGGGAGATATTGTTTGGTTGAAGAGCGGGGTTCAGGTTCCGGCCGACGGGTTGTTTCTTGGCGGGGAACCTTTGACTTTGACGACTGACAGTATTCTCGGGGCCGAAAGCGATGACTCGATTGGCACGTTCCTTTTCGCGGGCACGAAAGTGACCAGAGGAGGACGGGCACGGATGCTGGTGACGTCCGTCGGGATGAACACGAAATGGGGAGAGAAGATCAGCTCGCTTACGACGATCAAGGAGACCGCCGTCGGGGATCAGCACACGCCTTTGGAAATTAATATACGCGAGCTTGCCTGCAAGATCTCAAAGCTCGGGTTAGTACTTGCAGTACTGGTGGTCGTCTTTGGGAGACACAATAACGATGAGCATGAGAGATACATGAATAGTAATAGCGACCCGCTCGCGAGAGCTTTTAACACGGCCGTGGCCATCCTGGTGGTGGCAATGACGGATGTTCTGAGCCTAGCCGCCACCCTCGCCCTCGCCCACTCCGTCGACAAAATGAGGGTGAGCGGGATCAGGGTCAGGAAGCTCCGAGCTTGCGAGAACATGGGCGCCGCCACCGTCATGTGCACAGACAAAACAGGAGTCATCATTCTAAGTCACGACATCAGAGTCGTTGAGATCTGGACCGGAAAAGAAGAGGAATCAAGTACAAGTACCGCACGTAATAACAACGTTGCTATTAAGCTCATCAAACAAGGGATATCTGGATTCGATGCACATGACTACACGGCTTCCCATAGCACAATTGATAGAGCATTACTATCCTGGGCCGTGCCGGATCTGAACATCGATGAGACGATTGAAGTGATCAATGTAGAGGAGTTTGATTCTAAGAAAAGGCGAAGCAGAGTGGTTATGAGGGATAAAAGTAACGGTAACGAAGTTCACATTCACTTGAAGGGCGCACCGGAGACGGTGCTGAGTACATGTTCTTGTTACTGTGATAAATTCGGACACATAAAAACGATAAACAAAGAAGAACGCCATCATCTCCATAGCATCATCAGTTCCATGACAGCTAAAAGCTTAAGTTGCATTGCCTTCGCTCACAAGAAAATACAGAACGAGACATACCGGTTTATCTCCTCGCGACGTGAGACGGAAATGACATGGTTAGGGATAGTAGGCTTGGAGAACACTTGCCGCCCAGAGACAAAAGAAGCAGTAGAATCTTACATACGCGCCGGAATCAACTTCGTAATGGTCACCGGAGATGACCTGGAGACCGCAAAGGCGATAGCCCTAAATTGTGGCATTCTTGACGACGACGTTAACGTTGCTATAGAGGGAGCTGAGTTTAACAGTTATTCATCGGCAGAGAAGATGTGTAAAGTGAACTCCATCCGCGTGATGGCCCGCGCGTCCCCTCAGGACAAGGCCAACCTCCTGTGCTACCTGAAGAAGAAAGGGCACGTGGTCGTTTACGCGGGACATTCCGAGCCCGCTCTCAGAGAAGCCGACGTGGCGATCTCGACGAAATTACTTCAGGCGGTGGGGACTGAGGAGTTGTCGGATTTGAGCGTCGTGCAGGGCGGGGTCTTGAAGCCGACGGTGGAGGCTGTGAAGTGGGGAAGGTGTGTGTACAGCAACATTCAGAGGTTCCTCCAATTTCAGCTCACGGTGAACCCTTGTGCTCTGGTCATCAATTTCTTGTGCTCGGTCTCCACCGGCAACATTCCCCTGTCGGCCGTGCAGCTCGCGTGGGTGACCCTCGGAACGTCGGCTCTGAGCACCCTACACTCGTCCGACTATATTATGACGACGCCTGCAGATCGGACGAACCTGATCACCAAGGTGATGTGGAGGAACATCATTGGCCAGATTGTGTATCAGGTTTGTCCCTCTTTTACCAGCAATTGGTAATGATAACTAGTCGAGTTTCACACACCAACCCGACCTAATATGGTGCATCAGAAGAGTGCTTTGAAACGAAGTAAGGATAAAACTCTAATTTTACGAAAAAAGCGAAATAAATCCAAGTAACTCAAATTGATAATCAAGATAATGATGATAATAATATCTACACAAGCTAAAATTTACATAGGACTAATTCTCCAAAACTAACTAAAACTAGTAAACACAAAACCAAAATTAACTATAATCAGGAAATATAAAATAATAGAAGACCTAAATTAATAGGAACTCTAAACTAATATTACTTAGAAGATGGTCTTGCATCATAATTTCAACAGGTATTTCATGTGTTCTCCAAACTCAATTCAAAATAATCGTTAATTAAATACCTTTTTTTAATATACCTTTTCTACCCCTGACTCAGGAGAAGCATGCAAGAAAAGTCCACATACACAGTAGAGTTCACATTTGATCTAGAAAATTAGCTTATTAGGTTTAGGTTTAATGTGTATATAAACTCTCAATCGCACGAGTACTCTTTTCAACCTATCTGGGCCTCACCATGAGAGGAGCCGATCACAGTCCAATCGAAAGGCCACATGTACACATAGTTCCCACCTGTAACACAAAAAACTAGCCGGTTAGGTATAGTGTCTAATGTGTGTATAAACTTTTTAATGTGAGACTTTGAACTCATTTATGTACGTAACAGAATCAAAGTGTTAATGAAAGTTACTAAGGACCCGACTTGTGATCCCTCTATTTACAAACTCCACAAAAAATTCCACACGCCGTTACGAAAAATCTAAAAACTAAAAGAGAGAGACTTTACCAGAGTACCGCAAAAATTAATGAAGTTTACCAGACGTGACACCCTCCTATGTAAAATGACTCTTTTGCCCTTTTCGACTTTTTTTTTACATCGACTTACTATAAGTGTATCAGGTGAGCCTTGTCATGCTCCTGCACTTGAACGGGCTGGGCGGGCACGAGGTGAAGGACACATTCGTCTTCAACGTCTTTGTGCTGTGTCAAGTGTTCAATGCGCTGAACGCGAGGAGGCTAGAGGAGAAGAATATTTTCAAGGGAATGCTCAAAAATAAGTCCTTATTGGGAGTGGCTGCGACGCTGGTGATTCTTCAAGTATTGATGATAGAGTTTCTGGACAAATTTGCTGATACTCAGAGGCTAGATTTGGTGGAATGGGCGCTTTGTATACTTCTTTCAGCTCTCTGTTGTCCATTTGCTTGGCTTGTAAAGTGCATTCCTGTTCCCGACGATTAAAATTACAGATCGAGAAGTCAAATTATACACATTTTTCACCTGACTACATCAAATAACTAATATTTGAGCGTATTTAAATGACTCAAATTTTAGTTAATTGTAAATAAGAGGAAAATGTGTATGATTATTTATACTTTCCTGTTGGAACTATTCTTCGTGAGAAATATGTAATTATGGTAAATTTAATTTAATTTCAATTAATTTTTTTACTATTAGCTGTTTTAGTTTCACCTATTATCAATTTTCACTATTTCATATGAATATTTGAAGGATGGGCACTTTAGACACAAAACCAGTCCCGAACTCTAGCTAAAACAAAAAATGAGAACCGTGTGTAATGCGTCTAATTCGGTTATGAGGTCAGAGAACCATTAAAATCAGTTTGGATTCGGTTCTAATAGTACAAAATTGTTAACCAACCCGCTTAGAACCAAACTAGTTCATCATATTTACGTGTTGGTTTCGGTTGCAAACTATTTTTCGATTGGATTGTAGTAATTAAATCTGAATATCTGGTTTTTGTTAGTGTGTTTTCTAATTGCGAGTAAAAAAATCCTATAAATACCATGCTCAATTTTATCTAGTTCGACTCTTGAATTCAAGATCTAAAACTAATCGATTCTAATTAAATAAATTTGAAACCGAACCGACTAAAACATGACCTAGAGCCAAACAATTTCTCACATAACAATTCCGGATTTAATTCTTATATATTGAAAACAGAAGAGTTCAGGTTGGTTCGATTCCAGTCCGAAAAACCATGCCCACCTTCCCAATAATTCTCTTCGACTTTCACTTAACGAGAGTGTTAGAAATTTATTTTTTCTCTTACCAAGTTATTTCCTAGTATAATTCTTGTATATATATGTTGTCTATTCTATTTTACTTATGTACATTTCTTACATAAAATGGTTTTTATTTATGATTCAAGCAACCCAACAATCTACTACAAATATATTTCAACAAAGTTCACATCTCTGTTCATTTCCAAATCTAATTGAAACTAAATTGCAAATTTAATATCAGTGGGTGAAGTGATCATAAAGATTATGTAATCAACTATTACTAACATATCATGTTTAGCGTCTAATTCATATTTGATGAAACTCAATTCTAACTCGTCCTCGATTCAGTTCACTTCATCTTTTATCCAAATATTTATTAATAATTAATATTATTTTACATCTTATAATTCATCAAATATCAAGCGAGTCAGCCAAAATTCGTCCCGAATAATTTCATCATAAACACACAACTAATTAAATATTAAACGAGTCGACATGCAAGCATATCGAGTCTTAAACATTCCATAACAACAGCTGAAACTTAAATAGAAGCGGGGAAAACAAAGGAAATGAACGAACCCGAAACTCTTTTGCCTATATTCGCAGACGGAGAAGCTCCCACCAAAATTGAACTGCACAAAATAGAGAAAGTTGTTAGTTTTATACTCCCAAATCAAATATATACAGAGAAGCTTCTCTGCACATTCTCCATTTATTTTCTTGAAAGCTTCTCTGCACCTTCTTGATTCCTATTATGTTACGCGTTTGTGTATGGCAGTTGACTCGTCGGTGAGCTTCGTGGAATGGGCTTGCCGGGCCGTGTGCTCTAAGTAACCATAGTTGGGCCTTTTTGCTAAGAAGTTAAGCCCAAGTTAAATTTGTAATGACATATGAAAAGTGAGGCCCAAGTAAGCTTCCAGCCCATATCACTGCCTTAAACATTAGTGAGGCAGTGAGCCCAAGTTCAATCTCTAAGCAGAGTTTTGGAAAACGCTAAGCGGTAGTTGGACATATAAACGACTGTTTTCTGTGTCTGACGGGAACCCAATGATCGCCCCGTTAGAGGAAGGACGGGGCGGGGACAGAGTGAAGTATCGCCGCCCTGCCCTGATGTATTGAAAATTGTATTTTAACTAAAATAATATTTTTAAATGCATATTTAATGAAAATAATATTTTGAAATGTAACTTTTTATTAAAATATTATCTTCGAATAGCACTTTTACAAAAAAAATATATACGTATTTTGACAATATTTTGGGTTGGGAACAGGAAACGGAGAATCTTAGTCACCGTCAGGGAATCCTCACTCCGTTTGAAATGGGGATGGGTGGCCGAATTTCCCTCGAACTTGCTCCATTGCCACCCCTAGTCGGATAGAGTGGAGGTCTTAATTACAATTACAAGATTATGAAGATTATCCAAAAATTTTCAAAAAACTCTTTAAAAGGCAGTTACGCGACCCGTAAGAAATGGATCGGATCTTAAGATATACAGGTGTAACTAAAATAGTAAGGAAGTTGAAGCAATCTCTAAAATAGAAGGGTTTGGCTATGAAAACAAGTGTTTGAATAAGTCTCGAATGAACTTATATGATATTTAACTTTGAGTTCAGTTTGAAAAATAGAAAACTTGAGCAGGGGCTGCGCGGACGCAAGCCCCGACTGGCACAAATTATGACGTACACTCTCCCACATGGGGAGATGTTAAGGTGGTGCCCCTCCTAACTGCAATGGAGGTCACCGGCCCTAGGCCATGGTTCTTCTTGTTCGACCATTGACCCTGTCCAGGTAAGTGCTTTTTTCAGTCTTTCTCCTCTCAATTTATACTCTCACTCTCGCTTGTTCTCTCAGTTCGTTTTCGATGTGGGACTCTCACGCCATCGCATCCGCATCTACACATTTATGTTAAATTGCAATACCCAAGGCCACGTGTTACCTTATGAATATGATGACATAATTCTTATTTTTCACTGGCTGGATTTTCCACACGCACTTAACAAAATATCTCAATGGTCGTAAATGAGTCTAACTTTCACTAATTTGATTTGAGCTATATTTTGATTTTTAAAGCTCGATATTCTTGAACTGGCTCGTTAAGTTTTAAATTAATTATATAATTATTTTTTAAAAAATTACATCAAACTCTATATATTTTGAAATAGTAATAAAAAAGAGTACGATGTTTAACCGATGTAATGTCTCTTTTAGAATAATTATATAATTACTAATAACATTTATTAGAAAATTATACGAAAATAGACAAACTGAATTGAGTCGAGCTGGCTAATTTAGTGTTTATTGACATATATATTTTTGTTATTTAATATAAATTTTAATTGATACTTGTAATGATAATTAAACGAATCGAACTGAGTTGAGTTTATTTATATTCTTTTTTGCAGTTGATTCGAATCTAGTTGTATAAACTCATTTAGACTTAGACTAAACATTATTTTTAAAATTCCAAACCTATTCCGCACAAGTTGAGGCTCGATTCAACTTGTTTACCGCTACCAACAAATATACTTGAGGCTTGGTCATGTCTTTGTGTCTTCCACTTCAGGTGAAACTTAGGTTGGTTTTGTCGGGCCGGATCTTGTAGTAACGTGGGTTGAGCCTTTAAGTTGATAAGGTAAGCCCAATATAAATTGAAAATAAATATGTTTGAAAAGTAAAGGCCCAAGAAAGCTTCCAGCCCATCACAATCTTGAATCTTAGTGGATGAGCCCAAGTTCAATCTATAAGTAGGGTTGGGCACGGTTCTGGAACCGAACCGGCCAGAATTGGACTGCACCGAATCAATCGGTTCTCTATTTTAGAGATTCAAATCCGAACCCGATAAGTGGGTATCGGTCCAGTTCTGGGTATGGTTCTACGGTCTGGTTCCCAGTTCTACTAAATTAGACCCAATTGAATGATTCATTGTAAAATTAAGTGTCCGGTTCTCTAGTATAGTTGTATAGTTTTGCCTAATTAGATCTAATTAATGTGATATTAATATATTGTTCAATTTATTGTGAAATTATACGCAATTAAACTCTGTTTAGGCAAAAAAATAAAATTGAAATACAAAAAATACTAATTAAAACTCCAAAATTCGGTTCGGTTCTAAACCGGTTATTTAGGGCTTCTGTACTCTCAGAACCGAAACCGAACCGAATTGATTCTCAATTTTCAGGCCCCAATCTAATTCGATACCCATGGTTTTTGGTTCTTCGGTTTGGTTTCAGTTTCGATTCCGGTTCGGTTTCGGTTTTGGGTAAAAAGCGCCCACCCCTATCTATAGGGGACAACTATATATGTAACTTGGAAGATTTTGTGAAAGTTTAATTTATTGACAACTCCTTACCTAGTAAATAATTTAAAGCAACTGAAAATATCTCAGACTCGAAAATTCAATCAGAGCCAATTCGAGTCATGCCTACGACACAAATATTTGACAAACAAGCAAACTAATTTTACGAAACGCAGATGAACTAAACAATACACCCAATTTTAGACCTCCCTAATTAATCATGTTAAGATCAATTGAAACAATTGTTTAAATAATTATAATTGTCAGCGTCAAACCATATAAAATGTTTAATTTAGAGTAACTTCACAATCAAAGGTGGGTCAAACCAAATTGATCCCAAAAAAATATGAACAGTTAAATTGCATGCATGCCTAAATTAATTGAATATAGTTGTCGGAAGTTTGGATTCAATCAATCAAATCAATTATATACGGAAATCTGGAAACCACTAATTTCGAACCAGCTCATTATTTTTGTTTTTTGCGGTCAAAGTAGGTCCAAAGACCACATAATAAGTAGATTAGGCAAGCAATAGAGTTCAGTTCACGGGGTCAATATATGCAAGAGAAAATGTAGGTCCAAACGAGTGACAATGCTCCACAACCCATTTATCTAATTATTTAATTTATCGTCAATAGAAATTATGTACATATCTTCTATCATTTCACGGACAGTTCTGAATAACGAAATAAAAGTTCAAGATAACATACACACTTATACATTTTTTTTTGCTAAGCAAAAAGGGAAAGCAAGCCCTCTCCCGAAATGGGAAAGAGGAGCCAACAACATAATAATACAATTATAGTGACTGGTGAGAATTGAAAATTGAACGAAACCATAAACTTTAAACTTGACTGAAACGAGGAGGGAACTGAAGAGAAGGCATGAAAGAGTCCCTTGATTAGGGCTTTGGTTTTGACAGTGATAGATTGGATTGAGGCATGCTTATCATTGAAGATCATATCGTTTTTGAATAGCTATGAATTTCAAAGAATGAAGCTGCCGGTTGCAGATCAACATTTCAGTTCCTTCCTGTTCGGGTTGAAGTGAGACTAGAGATAAATGAACTCCTCTACTTATCTTGGAAAAACACAGACAATATAAAGAGTAGCTTCAAAATCTTGATAGATAAACTATATCTGAAAAATAGAGTATATTCATCCATTCAAATAAAAATTTGAATATTCACCTACAAGCTTGAGCTTTCAAATGAGTTTAGATTCTGATATGTTATCAGAGTTTAGTCTATTTTGGATGTAACCTCTATATGTCATTTGCTACGCGCTTAAGGCACATAGATGAGAGGGCGTCTTTACACCACATTCGCCCTTTTCTACGTGCATTTCAGTCTGCTTTCACGTGAGAGACGTAAGTCTGTTCACCAGCTTAAATAAAGATAAACATTTACTTATCTCTTTCAAAATGTAAGATAGACTTTAAAGTTTAAACCAACTATTAAAACTTACAATGAATGTGTTTGATGAGCCAAAGCATGGAGAAGGAGCAAAAGCTGTGCCTGAATCATGTGTAGCATATGACTCTATGAGAGTTGAGAGACCCATCCCATCTATCTTTTGAGCATGGACCACTCCAACCCACTTCCCTCCAAAACACACCCAACTACATGATTTGACATTACAGATTCTCCATGTACCCACCACACTCCATTTACTTATAATTCTAATTATTTTCTCTCTCAAGCTCAAGGTACTCATATGCATCATTCCATCTTCCATGGGTTCAAGACCTAATCATCCTCTCTTCACCACCACAAAACAAGCATGTCTATGAGGTGACTCCTCATTCACCCTTTCCCCAATAGTAACTCATAATGTATACAAAGGTGTTATTCAAGTACACAACATGTACAACAATCATAATTCGCGATCGATCGATCGACGATCCAGTTGAAACCGCGACAAATTCAATAGGAGTAATTAAATTTGCTTACCCGTCTCTTAGATTTGGAAATTTCGAGTTTATGGAAATTCCAAACATATATATATATATATATGTGACTGGTTGGAAATTTTTGATGGTTAGGAAATGTAATTTAATTAAGGGTTAGTGATGTGTCACATTGCACCAACCTTCAAGATGGCAACTAGATAGTGTTATTAGTTTGATTAATTAGAGTGAAATCAACCTTTATTTTTTTGCTATTTCTTTGATTAAAAGGGTCTTAGTCTTTTGTTTACATAATCTAATATTCGTATTCTTATAAAAATAAATATTCGTAATGTATGTAAGAAATAAGAATGACCCGATTATGTAGAATGTTAAACTGAGTCGATTTGAGAAAACTCATTCTAAGAAAGTAAAATCTCTGAACATATATATATATATATATATATATATCCATTCACATTGGTCGAGTTCGATATTTTAATTTTCAAAGGCATGAGTTTCTGTTACTTAAATAATTATTTGTGGATCCATTTTCGTTTGAAATTAATCCTTGTTTTGTTACATGTTATTGTTATCATTATTGATAACAAAAATTATGAACAATTTGAAACCTTTTGTGTGTATACCCCAAAGTCGGCATTACAACCTCAAATCCAGTCTCTCTTTTTTTCTGTTGTGCTATTTAATTATTAACATTAAAAATATAATTATGATCATATATCATATTATTCAGAATTCTGATCATTACATGCTATGGCTCCCAATAACTTATTATTGAGGAAATATATTGTTGAATAATAATATTCAGGAATAAATGAAGAAACAAAATC
The DNA here is from genome assembly GCA_963920655.1 of Geranium rotundifolium. Classification (NCBI taxonomy): domain Eukaryota; kingdom Viridiplantae; phylum Streptophyta; class Magnoliopsida; order Geraniales; family Geraniaceae; genus Geranium; species Geranium rotundifolium. Next base: position 675,778 of record OY987317.1, on the reverse strand, counting down.
ATGGGCACAATTATATTATTCCATGGAATATTTGTTATTCATTAAGAAAAAAAATTAAGGAAAAAATATGCTTATAAATGCCAATGCAACTAAAAAACATAAGCAAGTGGATTTGAAATGAACTAGTGTCTTATATACTTTATAATATTTATAATTAAGTAAGAGGTTCAAGTTCAGAACACCAGACAATATTGATATAACTGACGAATAATCTGTAAATGGTCGATATCGTGTGCTCATTTAGTAACGATTGATCAGTAGAATCCATGAGACTTTTGAGCTGTTCCATCTCCTCCTGGAAATGGATGATCCATGGTCTTGGCTTGCTTGTTCTTGTTGTTCCCATCAAGCTTTAACCCAAAGTGAATGTGAGGAAAATGTGCCCACTACAAAACACAAATATATACCCAATCAATTAAATTGTCTTAATGTAAATATATACAATAAGTAGAATTAAAATATATAACGAATCTAACTTAGAATACACTTATAAAACAATTTATTTCTCGTAGCGAACCAATTGCTTAGTACCAAAAAAGCGATATGTTATTATATGATGATATTCATATTACTTTAATTTGTCGTTATTTTGTTACTCGAATATTTTGATGATTTTAAATTCAATAATTCTTTTGAAAGTTTAGTTAAGCTCATATATGACTAAAAAGTCGATGCAAATACGAGCTCAATGTTCATGTCAATGCACATTATTCTCAATTAAATTCCAATGAGACGAGTGTGTATATGCTTAATTTTAAAGCTATATATGTGCATATATAGTAAAAATATATAACAATTTAGCAATAAAAGAAGCATATATATGTATGAACTTATTTACTTGTCAATAAATTTTATTGACTATATAATCATTTTCAAATTAATAATATATAAGACAAAATGGCTCACATTTTTTGCAGCAGTGCTGAAAGCTTCCCTGTGACTAATTTCTGGGTTGCTAGCCTTAATCCTTTGTATTTCTTCCCTACAAAATGTTCAAATATTCATATGCTAAATTAATTCATTAATTAATGATCAAATTAAAATTCCGGAGAGCCTGTTATTCTCTTTTCAAAATATTTTTATACGATAAATTGTATTTTGCTGATAAAAAAATAACTTACTTAATAAACCTATTATACGCAGAGGGGACTCGTTGTCTCTTTTCCGGAGCTGCAATAATTAGTGTTGATGAACGAGTTAGGAGATACAATAAATGGTTAATTGTGCTTAATCAACAAATGTTCATGGGCATACAATCATAAACATATGTATAATGAGACTAAAACAAATGAAAATGATTAATCATGATGTTTTTGGGACAATGAGAGAACATTTGGGTCTACATATATTAAATATATGAAGTGCTCCTTAAATATCAATATATATAATCACTTTTTGTTCAATCATTGTCGAAATTATATATGTATGACTTAAAACTAATTAGAAAGGTTTGATAAATCCCAAGAGACCCACAAAAGGCAGACAAATTTGTTGTTTGCAATTAGTGAACCATATTATTATTATTATTATTATTGTTATTATTATTATCATTTCGTGTAAAACATATTTCAAAAATGAAATATTTTCTCTGTCTTTTTCTAAAGTTACAATAAACCTTTTATTTGCTCGCAAAATCTTTATAACAGAGTCGAACACTCGATTTCAATATAAACAATATGATGCAACAATTATTAAGGATCTGAAATTAATTATGGTATCTGTTTAAAAATACACAAAAAATATTAATTACTTACGGCGAATCGGAGGTGCTCTTGGCTGGTCAAGCTCAGGGGCCTGATACGCAGCAAATTTGGTGCGTTTTGGAGAAGATGAAGATCCACAGTCCTTGCTCAGCCCTTCACCCTCTATTTGTTGTTTCTGCAACTTCTTTCACAAATTAATTAAATAAATAAATCCAAAACCCTTAAATGAATTAAAAAAATATTATTATTGCCATAAAAAACCAAGAAGATCCTAATAAATGAGGAGTTCATAAATACTCAGCACTGTCAATGACAACGATACATCAATCAATCTATCACCAAACTGAAAGCTAGAACATTAAATTAAAGCTGCTAAGCAATAAAAACAAAAAAAATAATAACAACAAATTAAGAAATCAATGAGTAGCTCATGATCATGTTCATCATTATATGTTCAAGATTTAAAATAAAACAAATTTATTTAATGAATTAAATTAAAATAAAATAAAAATTACCTGGAGATCTTGATGAACTGGGAATTGCTGAAGCGAAGCTGCCATGTTAACGGACAATAAATTGGCACAGTGACCACATCTAACGGTCACAATTGTGAACATGCTTGTGCATGGTACACTAACCTGAAACATGATTAACAATAATTAATCTTCATTAACTTAATCATGTAATTACTTGAAACACAAGAAATCACTTCAATTGAACCCTAATTACACAAGATGAGATCTCTGCCCATTTTATGCAACAAACAAAAATCAAATAAGATCTCTTAGTGACAATTTGAAAATGTTCTTATTATCTTATACCCATAGCGAACCACTAATTATAAAAATAAAAACTACACGCTTGATTCAGATTTAACAAGAAAACCTGATCTCTCGGTGATGAAAATAACTTGACACGGGTATAAAACAAACGCAACTAAAAATTCAAATCGATAATTAAAATTTTCTTATTTCATGGTGCTGTAACAAAACCCTAATTCCTAAAGCATTGTCAGTGGTTCCGATTGCTAAAGTTTTAAGGTAATTAACAGTCACGCACTTATCTATTTCTTAATTAACATATGTATTAAAACCTGGTTTATTAGGTTTTGACAGAAGAACTGGATCTTACCAAAAAAGAACACTGAACTGTTTCATTTCGGTTTTTCTAGTAACCGGAATGGAATTGAGATTGTAATTAGCTTAGGGTTTGGGTGGGTTTTGACCTATGAGACCTTGTAATGAGTGAAAAAGAAAGAGATGGTGCTAGAAGTGGAAGGCAGATGAAAGCAACCATTAGAGAATGAGAGGGAGAGGACAGACCTCACATGGGTAATAACTATGAATCACACATAAATCTACATCTATCTAGAGAGAGAAACAAAAAGAGAGAGAGAGAGAACATTTGGGTCTAGATTTTGAAATTACCACAACAAATTAAATAACAAAAAAATACAAGTAAAATATATAGCACAATTACACATAGCTAAGCCTCATGATAATTTCTAGGAGAGAGAAGGAAAATGACATGACTGTAAAAGAAACCATAAATGCAATGACAAGCCAAGCTAGTGTTGGTACTTCTGCAATGTCTGATCTTTGATCAAAGATAAAATAAAGCTTCAATTGTTTGATCCACCAAACCAATAAAGAAACACAAATCATGAAAAAAAGAGATATAGAATCATCATCATCATTATATATAAGGACTCAAGCTACTCATTACATGACTGTTTCAAGACCCATATCCAGAAACCACACATCTTTGATATATTTTTCAGAAAAAGAAGATCAAACATGTCTATGAATGTAATGATGAAAAAAGAAGAGAGAAAAAATGATATCTTGATTCATTTCTTTTCTTTTTTATGATGAAAAAGTGCTTCAATAATAATTTCATAATCAAAATCAAATATGGGAAATGGTAAATTAACTGAGAGACTAATTCAAGTTAAAGTGCAAAACAAAACAAAACCCAAATAGGCCATAGCTAGCTATATATTGCTGTTCTTGAGACATGAAAACTGTATAAAACCTCTGCAAATCTCGAAGAAAACAACATGTGTGTTGACTTGTCCGTACAAACCCATGTTTTGTCAAGAACCCTAGCCCTTTATTTCCACTATATAGCTAGATAATTCATAGCCCTAGCTTTACATCGACGACCCGAGGATTTGAATTCGAATCAAAATTTGGCTTCCAAATCCAACAATTGTCAAAGGGTTCGATCCGAAAAAGAAGAAAATGTTTCCGAAAAATTAAAACTTATAGCAGATTTCGTTTTCTTCTATTCTTTTGAAAAGAAACACGAACACACCTGAAATTTCTCACAAGATGCGACATGTATATAAATCCAAGATTACGAAATCAAGAAAATTCTTCACACACAACCCATTTTGCTTCGATTTCTCGGAAAAAAATTGAGAATAAAAGATCATATATATAGTGTGTATATATATATATATATATGAAGTAATATATAGGTCAATATATACATATGCTTTTTTCAACTCAGTTCACAAGTCTTATCAAGCCCTTGCTCATGAATTGAAACTGTTTTTTTCTAAGATGATCCAAAAACCATGAAACCAATAGGAGATAAAAAGTCTTTGGATGGTCAGTTTCAGTTCATCATTCAGGTCTCTGCAGAGACAAGACATGTCACAGAAAAAAACTGCAAAACACAATACTAATAATAAAAAATAAAATAAAAACTAAGAGAGAGAGAGAGAGAGATAAATAAATAAATAATGAAAAATTACAGGTTTAATCATATGTACCGCTAAAATGGTGTTGCAGAAGTTGCAGTGAACATAACAAACTCGATCAGAAGCCAAATCCATAGATGCCCAAAATAAATAAATTCTATGGACCGTCAATTAAGAGCAAGAACAAGATCAAGAAGATCAAGATCAACCCTTTACAAGTGATCAAGAAGATTTGCAATTGCTCTCTCTTTTTTTTACCAATTCATGAATGGAAAAGAAATGGGTACTGGAAAAAAAATTCCTCTCTCTTTCTCGCTCTTTCTTGCACTTTCTCGGGAAAGTTTATGAGGAAGTGTACAAAACAAAATCTCTGAAAGAGATGAAAGATGTGTGGGATGGGATGGGACTAGTCTCTGGTGTAGTGGGTTTTATGTAATGTGGCTGTTTATGGGGATTGTGGATTTTAGGAGAGAGAAACTAAAATTAAAATAAATATAAAAACAAAAACAAAATTAGGTTTTCAATTTTTTTTGGGGTTTTGTGTTATTATGATTGAGAGAATGAGTGGGTGGGAATGACCCATCTGAGTTTATGTATAGTATGTGTAAACAATTTATTTTATTGTTTTTGTATTTAATGGTTTATTTATGTTTTTGAATTTGGAAAAGAAAAACCCAATTTCTAAGTGTGGAATTGGGTTTTGTGCAGCGGACGAGGAGGGGGGGATTTTAATGCTCCTCTTGGAATGTTTATGGATGCTGCCATTGACAGGTAGGGCATTTAACCCTAGATACCTCCATTTTTCTCATCTCTTTTTCCATTGTAAAAATGTTTCTAAAATGGTCAATCTACTATATTCATTTGTTTTGATTGAATCATGTATTTTACTTTAACACCAAAACCTGGTTAATTTGGTCTATTGTATATAATATTTATTGATTAGTAGGGTATTATGGACCATACCCAACTGATTTAGAGAGCAATGTTAGTCAGGTATGGTCATTTATGACTGATCATATCCAACTGACATATCTGGTATGATATCTATACCCAACTGGTTTGCAGGTCATATTTGACTGACAATATCAGTCGGTGTTATTATTATTTTTTAATATTGTTAGTGTCATACTGATAGAAATAATGAGAGATACAATATTGATGTGTGTCTTGTAAATTACAAGAGACTTACTTATATTTATAGAATCTAATATAGACAAAAAGGGAAAGAGAGGGAATATGTAACCCTAATACACGTGAGAAAGGAAACATAAATATAGAAAATCTAATAGTCCCCCTCAAACTCAATGTAGTGAAACAAGAATTGAGTTTGAAGCTTGATAATATTGTGGTGAGGGTTGCGGCTGCCGAGGATGATGTCGAGGTGATGCATCGAGGATTGAGGATGGAGGATGCGCGCCGCTCACGGCCGATGGCGGATGCCTGATGCCCGTATGTGCTGAATGATGCATGATGCATGATGCCCGGTGATGCCTGCTGATGCCCGATGATGCCTGATGGCAGATGGCGAGATAGCAGCTGTCCGATGATGCTGGACGCCGGATGGCTGATTGCGAGATAGCAGATACCCAATGATTGCCAGATGCATGATGGCTGATGGCGAGATAACATATGGCCAATGATTGCCATATGCCTGATGGCGAGATAGCAGCTGCCTAATAATTGTCATATGCCAGATGCTCTCCTCTCACGTGCGGTGTCCGAATTACGAGATAACTTTCCGAATTATAGGGATGTACACGTGTCGGTTTCCGGATTACGAGATAGCTTTTCTGATTGACGGGATTTCCGGATTATGGGATTCCGCGGAAAGGATATAGCAAGACGAAGGCGCGTGCAAAACAATTGAAAGTGAAGAATTTTTTTTCTTCGAATGAATAGTGCATGATGAACAGTACCGCACGTTAGGAAGCGAGGGAGCGACAAAGAGGAGTATAAAAGTAGACAAAAGATAACACTAAATATTTTTGGCACTTCAAGACATAATCAAATTGAATGAGTATGTATGCACATTTATATAATCACCTTGGAAGACAAATATTGATGGATAAAACAAAATAAGTGGCCAAAAAGTAGGGCAGAAGAAGACAGAATGCGAGACACACAAAGTTAATAAGATAAAGAGTAAAAGAAGAACCGATTGGTTTGAGAAAGAAAATAACAGAATAAGGGAAAGGACAAAAAAGGAGTAGAAACAATGTTTGAACTTGGTAGAGGAGATTTGCTGAAGGTAGGGCAGAGGCTTACGAGATTGTCGAGTTGATTGTTTGAGGAAGCGAGAGGCTAGAGATTGATATTTGAATTGCCCCGCCTACCCGTCAGAATCACCAATCATCGACGAGTGGGTAAAGCGAAAAATTCATAGAGATTTGGCCAAAAATCGATTATGCCTCTGATACCTTGATAGAATTAGTGTAGAGAATATTATTTATATAATTGATAGTTATGTAAAATACAACAGGGAAGAGCCCTTTATATAAACTAAGAATTAAGGTAATTAGGAAATACTAATGACAATATGAAAACCTAGATATTAGGTAATAAAACTAATTTATAATATGAATAGAAAATATTTAATACTATATTTTAACACATATAGATAAATTATAATTTTAAATTTTCTCGACCTGTATAATGTAGGGAAAAGACAAGAACATTCGTGTTTTCAATTTGAACCAAAGAGTAAAATTTGTTTATTTGAGCAAGTTCAAAGATAATTGAAAAATATATTATACATTTGATCAACTTTATAATTAAAATGTTAACTTTATTAGTAAAATATGACTTCTCTGCTTTTGTATCGTAAACTATTTTCAAATTAATTTTATGTTAGAATATTCTTTTCACGCGTTTAAGTATAAATTTTTAGTTACACAAAATTTACACCAAACATCCATATGTGCGTCTGAACACACATGAGACGGAGTTATGAAAAGACTTATATTTACACATATACTCAAACCTAACTTTAATACCATGAAAAATGAGTTTTATTTAATTTCTAATTGCATTCAACAACTAAAACTTAAAAATATTTACCTTCGTCAAATTGAAATTAAGTACTAATCCTACAAAAATAACAATATCTTATCATGAGTTATTTTATGCTTTCAGAAATTAGAACTCAAAACCACACTAGTTAAGCTAAATAAAATAATTATAATTATCATTTCAATTATATATATATAGTCGATGGTTATGGTCTCATCGACATTAGCTTGATTTTTTGTATCATGTTTGAAAGTTTAGTTCTTAATTGAGCTAAGAGTCAACAAATGATGTTTCTTTTTTCTCCTTCTCACTTGATAACAACATTTCAACTCCTTATTAATCATTAGCATAAAAAACCATAATCCCATATTTAATACACTGTAGCAGAAGTTGAAATTAAATGTGTGACTTTAACGCTTTCCAAAATCCCCCAAAAAAGAAACAACTTTTACTTTTCTTCATCTTTAATTTTAATTCGATACTAAGGAATAGTTTGCCTTTTATCATAAATATTTTTTTATATTCTCGAATTTAATATATTCCAAGTCCTTGCATATGAGGTTTTACTAAACGAAAATGTTAATTTTAGTTGAGACACGAACCTTTCTTTGCATAAAATAATACGTTATTTTGATATATTTTTCACGTATCTCCAATTTGGGTTTGTCAGATGTCATTTTGACATTTCTTAGATGTATTTTATTGTTTATTTCTTTCTTACGTACTTTTCAAGAAGATATTGGTGTTTTTTTATGTTCGAGTTGGAGATTTGGTGTTATCATTACAGTTTAATTCGGTAAATTTGAGGAGCTAATTTTGGAGATCAAAGACAAAAAGGAGATGCTAAGATGGATGCCATGGTGTGTGGCACTGGCTCACATTTTAGTGTTTATTTGCTTCTTGTTATGCTTTTTGAGAAAAACATGGTGATATTTTGTTTTGCCTTTAATTCAGGAAAATTGAGGAGCTAATTTTAAAAATCAAGGAGAAAAACGAGAGATGTCACGATAAAAGCCATGATGCGTAACACTGATCATGTCATAATATTTTGAAGAATAGTCTGATGCCAAAATTGAGGCCACGCTCCGAGGCAGTTATCGTGGCATATGGTCTTGAGGAACATATTGTTGCCGCGATCGTGACCACGCTCTGTGGCACGGATCGTGGCAGCCAGGTCAAGGTCAAAAGTCGTGGCTATTTCTTGCTACGAAAGGTTCTGCGTTTTGTGATAGGTATCGTAACACGTCATTTTTAGCAAAGTATATAAAAGGTTTTTAACCTAACTTTTCTCAATTAAACTCAAACTAAACTGAAATACATAAATTTTATTTTTCGTCCAAGTGTTCAACTCGAGACGTTAGATTAAAAATGACTCATGACTCGTATACCGATTTGGAATATAAAAAGTTTGGATGGAGAAGGTTTAGTTACAAATATATACACTCTTATTATAAGGAAAATAATATTATATAAATGCATGATTAATACAAACCTCAAATGAATGGGTATTATTGTTTAAACATAGTATCATTGGAGGAACTAATTTGGAACAACCCAAAAAACCAAACTCATTAAATACACACGTATGTTGAAGCTGTCGTCTATTTTGTGTGACTCAAAACATAAAGGATCATGCCCCGATTTAATATTGAAAACGCCACCTCTATGCAACTAGCCAAAAATTTAATATTTATTATTTTTTCCCATTATCGTCTTCATATACACATCCAATTTAAATACTCTATTTATTTTTACTATTTAATCATGTAGTTCTAGCAACGTTGTAAAAATTGTTAGGTACTAGTCAGTCGATAATGACTTTTTAGAGATTAATCGAAAATTAATTGAAAAATAAATCTGTAATTAATCGGTAATTACAGAGAATTAATCAGAGACTAGTCGAATATTTTTACAACATTGAGTTCCGGTGATTAAACCTGATCAGACAATAATATTTATCCAGTTTTGTTTGGAGGGTGATGATGGAATAAAATAATGTGAGACATATCTTATATTATTCAATAGCATGGTCTTGTTATTTATTTGTTATTATATTTAACCATATTGTTTCTTTTAAAAAGCATGTATCAACTCATATCAGTACAAAGTGCACATGAGTGAGAGAGTTTGGAAAAGATCCACTCTCAAACTCACAATCAGAGCTCAAACATTTCCGGAGGATTAAACACGCAAGAGAGTACCAAGCCTTTGGATTCTGAAGCCATTGCGCCACCGACACATTGTCAGTCTAAGAAATAACTCGGTCGAGCCCTCTCAGCTTGTTAGCGTTTAAATTTGTAAATTAGTCTTATTAGTCACATATTAGATCATGATTAATTCCTTACTAATCTCCATTATTCATCTAATAGTTCTACTAACTTCCAATATAATTAGTCTTTAGAGGCCAATCCTGACCAACGACCAACGCCTAACGTGTTTTATAGTAACTTTATAAATTATTGAATCCAAAAATCGTATACAACTATTTTGAAAGTCTTGCTCAATTTAACCAATAATAGTCGGTGCAAATGTTAAGAACTTTTTTTCAGTCTCTAGATGTCCATCTCTGTCACACGTAAAAAGTGGTCGTAACTAAATTTTGACAAAAATTAATTCGATATAAAATCTCAAATTGATGGAACGACCAAGTGGCGATAAACGTCATTTATTTATTCTCGACGATAACTTTTGACCGTAAAAAGGAGAGGGTATTTTAGGAACAAGACTTGAGAGAGTGGTACTATATAGAAAACATGATGAAATAGTTGCATAATTTGGTGTGGTTTCTTTGTGGTCGCATCCACACTCGTGTTGGGATCGTTTTTGTCTAATTTTTGTGCTTCGGTAAAGTTGTGAATCACCAAAAAGGACACAAACCCAGCACCAAAGCTCTTCATGTTCTTGCTTTTTTCTATAAAAATTCAAAACTATATGTATAATACTCAATTGAAGAGCAATACGCAACCATTATCATACATTTACACTCAAACCCTCCTATATAATGCTGCCAAATATTCGACCACTGTTTGATCTCAAATTAAAAACCAATAAAAATGTGAGCAGTCATGGTGCAGTGGTCCGGGATACTCCTTCTCTGGCCTTAGTCAGAGTTCGAGTCATGCTTCGTCACGTAGAGAGGGTTTATAAGTTGGGGCAGAAAATATGGATTGGTTAATTGGGCTGGGTTTGAGTAGGTTTAAGAAAAACCCGATAAAAATTAATTAAATGAATGAATAATTTTGTAAGGGTGGACACTTTTTACCCAAAACCGCAACTGAACCGGGATTCAAACCGAAACTGAACCGAGAACCATGATTATTGGATTGGATTTGGGTCGAAAAATTGAGAACCGAATCAATTTGATTCGGTTCTAGTTTTAAGAGTGTAAAACCATTAATTAACCGGTTTAGAACCGAACCGATTATGGGACTTTTAATTAGTATTTTTTGTATTTCAATAGTATGTTTTTGCTCAAAAAAGTATTTAATTGTGTATAATTTTTACCATAAATTGAACAATAAATAAATATCACATTAATTGGGTCTAATTGGGCAAAACTATACAAATATACTAGAGAACTAAACTCTTAATCGCACAAGTAGTTATTCAATTGGATCTAATTGGATAAAATCGCGAACCAGACTGTAGAACCGCGCTCAGGACCAAACCAATATCTACTTATCGGGTCCGAATTTAGGTCTCCAAAATAAAGAACCGATTGATTTAGTTCGGCCCAATTCTAGCCGGTTATGTTCGGTTCAGAACCGTGCCCAGCCTATAAATTTGTGTGTTAAAGTTAAGCCCATTTAAATGTTTGCTAGTAAGGTTTATATTTGTTATTTAAATCGATAACTTTGATTTATACCTTTTTCCATTTTGGTTCCGTGCCCTATTGATGTATGAAAATTTAGACATAGTTTTAATGTTAATCATTTGAATTATTTGTAGAGAGACAAACTACTATATATCGTAAACTACCAATTATTTCAACCAGTGTTGTAAATGGCGGTCGTTATGGCCCCGAAAATTACGTTTTAACCGTCTTAATCTATTATTGTATTAATTTAAAATAATTATGTCTAAACTAATTATTTTGAATAAAAAATTTAAATATTATAATTTGTGACATAATATGTATTTTTTTATTACATATGTAAATTAATTTATATTAAAAAAATCAGAAATACAAAAACGAAAAATTCACTATGACCACGTCATGGTCTCGAAGACCCTTGTTCACTATCATAACGTCGTATCTACAACCTTAATTTCAAGTTATTACATTAATAAAATAAAAATATACAATCCAAACACCTTATTAATTAAATATGTATTTGGTTAAAAAAACAATAGTTTTCCTTTTATTACATTATCATCAACTATTGTTTTTATTTAATAAAACACTCTTTAATTAAAACAAGTAATATCTTACAATCTAACTTCGGGTACATAACCAAATAGTTGTATCGAATACTTTAGTGTTTTGGGGCATTTATTACAAGACAGCTTTAATATTGGTAAAGTGTACAAAGGTACAAATGAGAAATTAGGTTTCATGGAGTTGTAGTATTGACATTAACTAATGAAACACATTATTGCACTCCAAATTGTATATTTTGCACAAACACAAACTGACCCACTTTTTGAGAATGTGATTTTACTCTGAAACAACCCAACATGCAATTGGTTGGGACTCAACCCAATTTCCTCTTAAAACCACATTTATATATAGATACTATTCTTCTCTATCTACCTCTCCTTTTTTCATTAATTAATTTCATAATAGAAAGTTTATTATTTTTTCTTTTATTTTAAATATTGTTCTAAGTGAATATGAAGTACTTGCTATATATGAATAGTGTATTTAATTTGTTACATTATGTTTAGAGTAATTCTAGTTCGAGTTGGACAAGCACACAGACTTAAATACAAATAAAAAATATCATGATTTTTACAAACCTAATCGAGTTTTGGTTGGAGCGGCCGTATACCCCACTCGTAATTGGTACATGAACAAAAAATTTCTAAAATATTTATGTGAGGTGGGTATTAAAAACGTATTTTCTTAATACTAGCTCGAGATTGATATAAGATCAACGTAATATTTATAACCCTAGGTTTGGGACAAGAGAGGATGTGACACTAAAACATAAATTGAGTTAGGGGCAGACATGCAACTATACTAGAGATGTTCAGAAGGCGGGTTTAGATGGATTTTGCAATCTGATCTCTTATCCCATCATATCAGAAATGTCTAGTTTAGCGTTGATACAGCTATTATTGTGGCCTAGGTCGGGTCTCATTCAAATCGAGAATTATTTTTCTTATTAAAATTGTAACAGGGCGAGTTTGTAACATGTTTATTAATTTTTTTCCTTACCTCTTCATAGAGAGATATTGAATCTCATAAAAAAAAATTAAAAAAATTGTCATCTTAATATTTCAAAACGGCTAATTTGATTCACAAAGCCCAATTTAGAATTTGACGAATGTTTTTCAGCTCTATACGTAATCAAAACAAAGCCCACTCTCAGTGCTATTGCCATGCAACATATATTGGGCCTAACTATCACAAGGCCCAATTATGAAATAAAGTTCGTCCACAGCCCTTTGCCTCTGTGACGAATTTAGCGATCTCATCTCTAACCCAATTAAATTTAAGACACTTAAAATCATAAACAAGGCAAATAAAACTTCAATTTGTTAGAGAGTAGGTTTAAACAAGCTTATGAGAAAAAAAAGTGCGGCTCAAAAGTAAAATAGTTAAATTCTAGATCGTTTATAAATATTCATTCAACTTAAAAATATATAATTGCTAAAAGTTGAATAGTCAGCTCGCAGGCAATTTGAACTTAAAAATATTTATATTCATACTTAATTATGACAAGTATAAACTGAATATTCGATGAATCGAACTTGAATTTAATCCATTCGATAAAAACTAATCTAGTCCCATCGGGTTCGGGTTCGGGAGATTTTACGAAACATTCACCAAGATTTTGTGACCTTCAATTTTGACGACTTACCTAACCCTCTTTCTCTCATTCAATTTCCATGCCCAAATAAAAGAAAATTTAAAAATCCCAAATAAAAAAAAAAGTTGTGGGTTTAATTTTAGATTCCAAAATTTAGTCACCAATTGGGATTTAAGAAAATCCACCGATTTCCCCAATTCCGGCGCCGGAAAACCCCTGTTTCCAATTTTCCGGCGATGTCGACCGCCGGTTTCTTGGCCGGAGCAGTCCTCCTCCTGGCCGTGTATTGCGCGACCGACCCGTTTAAAATCAGCCCGATCGCCGATTTCCCGGAATTCGAGTCGATTAGAGTGGACATGCCCAAGTGGTCTATGGCTCCGAAGGATCGAGACAAGGAGAATTTGCTCCAGAGATCGGAGATCAGGTTTTTGAACCAAGTTCAGGGCCCGGAGAGCCTTGCGTTCGATTCCCGGGGCCGCGGGCCGTACACGGGCGTCGCCGACGGCCGGATCTTGTTTTGGGACGGCGAGTCGTGGACCCATTTTGCTCACACTTCATCGAACAGGTGACCGTTGGAGATTTGAAATTTTTTTATAGAAAAAATATATTTTCTAGGTTACTTGCGCGATACACTAGATTAAATTATAAATTGAGACCGGGATGGCTTCGACATGCGTTTAGGGATTCTCGTTTTTGGGTTTTTCGGATTAGAGATACTGGGCGGGTTGAGTTTGAGATATTATGTTGTTACGTGAGGTTTAACGATGTAGATTCAAGAACGAATTTAATGCTTTTCGTTTCTTATCTCTCGTCAGATCTGGAATACTTACTCCTATTAAATTAACAGATTTTTGTCATCCTTATATTAAGATGATGACAAGTTTGGTACGGAGCAGGTTTCGCTCATTAAAGTATGAACGAGATTAATGTTTCTTGTCCCAACCATTCTTCTTCGCCCCGATCCCGAAAAGGGCAAGGGATCATTTCTAGCAAAACCTACCCCAACCGTGAGTAGAAACATAATACTTCGATATTTCAAGTTTGTCGAACATTTTGCCGTGCAGATTCATTCGAACAAAACATAGCATACCAACCTCTCGTCTCGGACATTTCGCACCTGGATCCCGTCTCATTGACTAGTTAGTGAGACGATCGATATACTAACTCATCTAAGTAGGTCCTCATTCGATTGAAGCTATATTCAACACTAATTAACCTGACTTAGTATAATTGGAAACGTCGAGTTTAAGATATTTTATTATTTGTATCTTGTATATTTTTACGTTAACAATACCAATGTCCAAAGTTATGGTATTGTGTTTGATTTAGGTCTAAATTATGCGACACAAAATCGTCACCTATGAGCTACCTAAAGCACGAGCACATCTGTGGCCGTCCGTTGGGTCTCCGGTTCGACAAGATCAACGGCGATCTGTACATTGCTGACGCGTACCTCGGGCTCATGAAGGTGGGCCCACAAGGCGGATTGGCCACGTCACTGGCGACCGAGGCCGAAGGAGAGCCACTTAGGTTTTGCAATGACCTTGACATTGATGAACATGGCAATGTTTATTTCACCGATAGTAGCATCACATATCAGAGAAGGTATATATATTTGTGTGTTTCTTTCATTTCAATCAATCTTTTTATTTGATTTGATTTGTTTCGATCGAAATATATAAATTCACGTCGAAAATATTGAGAAATAGTGGTAAATGTTAAGGGTCACTCTAAATCGTCGAGAATACCAAGAAATAATAGTAAGTATTAAAAGTTACTGAGATTTACATTCAATTGATAATATCAGCATTTTAATTACAGAGTTTGAACATTTGGATAGTGTTAGGGTTAACTTGGTCGATTTAGAGTTTAGACCTACGATTTCCGATCTATACACATAACTTCAATCATATTATATGATTCATGTCTATACACTACTTCAAATTGTGTATGACCTGGATTATACCCGACGCGACATTGGTCAAAGTGTGTAGGGTATAACGTACCATTTCTCTTGTGATGATATGTGTTCGGTCTATATCTAATGTTGTTAGAAATTCACATGCGAGCATGAGTTTCACACTAGATAAGTATGCAGTATACATAGAGTTAATTTTCACATTGAACCAAAAACTCGGTAGATTACTCTTTTAGGTTAATTCGATTCCACCAATAAGTAATTTAAGAGCTTTAGCTTGCATAAATGTCATCATATCAGAAAAGCCAGTGAACCACACGATGAATTGAATCAGTTAATCAGTAAGATTCTAAAATCATGCCTGAGCATTCAAAAACAGTAAATAAATAAGTCTGTAAGGCGGCTTGAAGTCAAAATTGTTTGCCACAATATGATTCGATACATAGGAAGAGATTATTGAGAATCCACATGTAAACCTAGTACGCACATAGAATACTAGGTTTTTGTAACCATGTAAGCTCACTATAAGGTAACATTTTTTTTCCAGGCACTTCATGCAGATGGTGTTCTCCGGAGACAACACCGGGAGGCTCCTAAAATACGACCCCAAAACAAAACAAACCAAAGTCCTCCTAAGAAACCTCCAGTTCCCAAACGGTCTCTCCTTAAGCAACGACCGTTCCTTCTTCCTCTTCTGCGAAGCTGCAGTAGGCAGGTACGCCCCCAGCATCAGTACTGGTATGATCGCATATTCAACCCTAAAATAAAAATATAAAAATTTAACGTTACTAAATATTTCAACGCAGATTGACCAAATATTATTTAAAAGACGAGCGGGCAGGAACGACCGAAGTATTCGCCTACCTCCCTGGGTACCCAGACAACGTCCGAACCAACCAGAAGGGCGAGTTCTGGGTGGCGGTACACTGTCGGCGAAACTTGTACACTTACATGTGCGCATTGTACCCGAGATTGAGAAAGTTGTTGTTGAAGCTCCCGATTTCGGCTAGGGTTCATTTCTTGTTCCAAGTTGGGGGGTGGCCCCATGTTTTGGCTGTCAAGTATGGTGAGAATGGTGAGCTTTTGAGGGTGCTTGAGGATAGTGAAGGGAAGGTTATTAGTGCAATAAGTGAAGTGGAGGAGAGAAATGGGAAGCTTTGGTTGGGGAGCGTTTTGTTGCCTTTTATTGCCGTTTATCACTTGGATTCTAATTCTAATTAAATACTAGAGGGCTCATATGAACAAATAAATATATAATATAGTATTTTTATTTATTGGGATTTCTGGAGATTAATTAACAACGATTTGAGATATTTTATTTTTTTAATTTTAGTCACCTCAAATCAAGTAGAGTCTTCTTGAACCACTGCGTCAAATACACTTTCGCACCAAAAACTACTCAAATGTGTTTTAAGCAAATATATATTACAATATAATTAGTTTTTATCTATATAAGGTGAATTGTAGGATAGGATTACTCGGACCTCAGCTCAAACATTGTCGGAGATCTTGAATCTGGTCGTATCAACGCCCTCATTCTCAAAATGTTCTCACACGAACCTATCCACCAAAGTTCGAAAATAACTTTTGGATATCATCAATTCCATATGGTAATAAGAAAACTCTCATTGTATAAGTCGGTATCACCTGAAACACTTTTTTTATAAGAATTTCCCTACCTGCACTAAATAAGAATCTCCCTTCCCCAAACCATCACTCTCTTGGTATACGATGCTCTTAAAAACTCTAAAGCAGCCCGACGACTTCACCCAAGACTACGCTAAGGGTTTACTTTCTCGGACTCTTATAATGACTCCATATGTCGAAAGACTTGAATTTCAGAAGGTCGATCCAGATTAAGAAGTTTTCCGTGCTTTGCAAAGGAAAAAAAATCCCGTGTTGGCACTAAAAAATATAAAAGACTTGGATGGATTGACACATTGACCCGATGCCGCACCATAAACATGTTGTATTTATTGAAGGAATCCGAGTTCCGAGTTCCTCCTCAGTCGCCCCAATATATGTAACTATCATCTGTGAAAAACATGCAAGTGATAGATGGAATTGTTCGAACTATGCGACAACCCCGAAGTAATCTCTAACACTCAACACGGGATATATAAGTAGAGAGGCCTTGCGCGCAAGTGATAAATAAATATACTCGAAAATAAAGAATCACATTGATGATTCCCTTTCAACGGGAGTTAAAGAGGTATGATCTGATTGTCGGTAGAAATGGAATATGAAGTTATGGAAATGCATTTTGTTTATAAAATTAGTACTGATCAATTTTTTAAAATTTAATTGGTAATTTATTAAACAATTGATCCTTCATAGGCCTTTTGAAAAAGATCTATTATTTAATCTAAATATATTAAATTATTTTACAGAAATAATTGTCATCTAGTTTTTTAAAATACACTAAATAAATTTGACTAACCAAGTTTGAGGTCGCGACGACAACGACAACGAGAAAACAGAAAACGGACAGAGCGTCATTTGCATATACATCTGTTCCTGTCGGCAAATAAAAAAAGTTTCCATTTTTACCCTTTTCTCTTCGTAGACAGAATTAGGGCTTTATAGCCTACGATTCTGATCCGAATTCGAATTCAATCGCATTCTTCTTCGAAATGGGTTTGTGGGATTCGCTTCTAAATTGGCTCCGGAGGTAAACCCTTTTTGGAATTTTAATTTCATTTTGATTTTTCGAGTTTTTTTTGTTTTGAAATTGTTCTTTTTTCTTGGAGTGAACGAGTGCTTGAGTTACTGGAATTTAGTAGGTTGTGTTAATCAATTCAAGAGGAATGTACAATATAGCAACTTGATGGAGACCCAGAACTGTAGTGAAGTAGGTTTGTATCAATTTAGGTTTTGTGAGTTGAGTAATTAGAATTTTCAAATTAGTGGTCTTGTCTGAGATTGGGAATTATGGAAATAAATCTTCTGTTGAATGAAATGAAATGTGTTTCATTATGTTATTATTTTTGCTCTATTGGTATTTTCTTTTGAATTTGTGTGATGAATATAATTGCAAACAAACAAAGAAAATCCTCAAATTAATGGAACCAAACACCAAGAACTAGTTTTGGGCAAATGTAGGTTTCGTCTGTGTTTTTTGAGATTCAAAGTTCTGGGTTTTGTGAGTCGAGAAATTAGAAATTACGGGTCTTGTCAAAGATCGGAAATTTTGGAAACAATTCGACTGCTTAGCCAAGTCGTGAAGAGTTTTCTTCAAAAATAATAGAATTTAAGCTATAATTTTCTCGGTCTTAGAATTAATCTTTTGAAGCAGCTTTACAGTTTTTTGGTATGAATGGATGAATTGGTGTTAAGTCTCATATCCATGAATAACTCGTTATATCATTCAATTTTCTTTTTGTGGTTGCGATGTCGATTTTCAAAGTCATTAATGTACTGATTTTGTTTACTTTGGTGGCGTATTAGCTTATTTTTCAAACAAGAAATGGAACTTTCCCTTATCGGCCTTCAAAATGCCGGGAAGACCTCATTGGTCAATGTTGTTGCCGTAAGTGAACATAGATACTCTTCTAAGCCTTGCACAATCCATCCTGAGCTGACTTTTCTTAACGTCTATTCTTTTTATGTTTGCTAGACAGGAGGCTATACCGAAGACATGATTCCAACTGTCGGTATCTTTTCATCAAACAAATACTTCAATTATGTGCTCGTGATGATTTTTATGTATGATCATGCGAGGGAACAATATTTGAAAAACAGGTTGGGTTCAATATGCGAAAAGTTACAAAAGGAAACGTGACGATAAAGCTTTGGGATCTAGGAGGGCAACGCAGGTTCCGATCAATGTGGGAGCGTTACTGTCGTGGTGTATCTGCAATCGTGTAATGCTTCCAACTCTTATTTTTATATAGTTTCTAGGAAAATATTCCAATATAATTCTCATTTAGTTCATATACTATGGAAATGCTCTAATTTAGTCTTAAACGTTACAAAATTGTTAGGATTTTTCCCAATGTACTTCAAAATGTGTTGATTATTACTCGAATATAGTTTATGCGCCCTGTCAACGCCGCATCACATAATATCTTTAGGGACTAAATAGGACAACTTTGCAAAGTTTAGGGCTGAATTGGAACACATATGATTGTAGAACTAAATTAACACATTCAAGCAGTAACTCCCGAGTTCTGTTTTACCGAGTTTTGTATCCTGTTTTAGAACTCGTTGTTGGTGATTTAGTTTTGCCGACTTTTCATTGGTCAATGTTGGTCCATTTTTATTTTTCATACATAATTTTCATTTTCCCATAATTTGTGTTTTTGTTTTAACTTATTAAGTTTTTAAAAAATATCTCACTTTACTAAAATATTGCTATTTTTTCCTTTCATGTGAATTATATATATACATAACTATATCGGACTGAATCGGAACATATATGATAGTAGAACTAAATTAACTCATTGAAGCAGTAACTCCCGAGTTTATCGTTTTTAGAACTTGTTTTTGGTAGTTCATTTTTTCCGACTTTCTATTGGTCAACTTGGTCAAATCTGGTCAATGTTGGTCCATTTTTATTTTTCTATAATTTGTGGTTTTGTTTTAACTTATTAAGTTCTTAGAAAATATGTTATTTTATTAAAATATTGTTATTTTTGCCTCTCATCTCACGTGAATTTTACACACACATAGCCTCGAATTTTTCCCAGTCCCGAGTTTGAGAACCTTGCATTCGAGGTAGTATAAAAACTACATTGGAACGTCTAACTAGTTTTTATGCCCTTGTCAGGTTGGTGACATTGTGGTACACGCGAATAATAACTTATGATTATCTTGTGATTCTCTTGACATTTCTGTTCTTAAAACTATATATTTCTAAAACGGAATTTGCAGGTATGTAGTTGATGCTGCTGATAGAGACAGTGTTCCCATATCTCGGAGTGAGCTACACGACCTATTGACAAAACCTTCCCTGGCCGGGATCCCCTTGCTTGTCGTTGGCAACAAAATAGACAAGTCGGAGGCGCTCTCCAAGCAAGCATTGACCGATCAGCTGTAAGTTCAATAAGTAACCTGCAAATCACTCTTTTCGGTTTAAATGATTGATTAATTACCTTCTCTCAACGAGTACTTGTGCGGTTTCAGAGGCCTCGAGTCGATCACAGACCGGGAGGTATGCTGCTATATGATCTCGTGCAAGGACTCCGCGAACATAGATTCGGTTATCGACTGGCTGATCAAACACTCTAAAACTGCAAATTGATCTCTGTTGTTTTTTTAGGGTTGAATCAAATTTATTGATCAAAACTCATCTTGGTAACTTTTGGCCTTAATTGCTTTAGGTTTTGGTCCTATTAGGTTTCTGTACTGTATTGGAATTTTGGAACAATGGAGGCAAAAATCTTTATATGACTGTTGTTGTTTTCTTTGTTTAATCCTATAATTCAGATTTAGCAGGATCCTATGGATATTGTTGTTCAGTATGTTTTTATCAAGGAAAATCTATTTGTTTTATATTGGAAGGAAAATGTTCCGAAAATAGTATAAATGCTGTCCAATTTATTTCAAATTGTAGTCACATTGTTCTATTTTTTATTTAATCTTAAATTTTGACCAATTTGTTTGGATTGAGCCCTCAATAAGGATGTAAATGAGTCAAATCGAGTTTTAATTTGACAATACTAAATTCTTTTCGTGAAAAATGTTTGGCTCGAATCCGACTTGATTTTGAACGAGCTTAAATAACTAAGCTCGAGTTTGGCTCGGCTCGAGCTTGATTCGCTTGATATTCAATACGAACATTCATCAAAAGTTAAAATTAATATTCAAAGGAAAAAACATATAACAATTTATTAAATACTAAACGAGTCAACTCGAGATCGGCTCGACTTAATTCGACTCTTTTAGTTTCATTATTAATATTTTACATATATATAGTATTATTAATGATTATACGAGTCGGCTTGCAAGCCTGTCGAACCTTACAAGGTCATGCTCGAGCTCTGCTCGTTTATTAAACCGGCGAGCCTAATTTTGAGCTGAAATTCAACTCGACCTCGATTATAACAAGCTCAAACCGAAGATTTAACAAATTGAGATTGAGCGGCTCGTTTACAATCCCAGCTTTTAGAGTTTCAATTAGGGATAATTACACTTTACCCATGCTAAAATAACCGATTTTACATTTTACTACAGCTAAAAAAAAGTTTATATTTTACAACAGCTAATTGGGTATTTTTTACACTTTACACTAACAGTGTTAGATTTTGGATGGAAAATTTTCATATTGTATGAAAAGTCGAAATTGCCCTCAATTATCAATCAAAATTTTAAATTGATTCCATTATTCATCAAATTATAATATTTATTAATAATATATAATTTATATTAATAATATTTATTAATAAAATAAAATTTTATTATTATTAATAAAAATTATTTAATAAAAATAAAAGGAAATCATTTTTTCAATTATAAATTATTAATAATTAAAATTAAAAGTAAAAGTAAATTAATTATTAAAATAATATCAATTAATAGTAATAATTATTATTATAAATAATAATAATATATTAAAACTTTCAAATAACATAACTCTCTCGTACGAGTTTTGTTTCGGGCTCGTATATTATATCAAATCAAAGAGAATTGGAAGTCAACAACTTTGAAGAAAGAAGTATTTGTCTATATATTATTAATAATTGATTTAATTTTACGTGATAAATAATTATTACCAAAATTATAAATAATTAATTATTAATAACTTTTTTTACATTTTGCTCTAACACTGGTAAATGTTAGACGAATTTTTTTTAAAGATTAAAAAATTTGTTGTCGTTGGATGAAATTTTAGACAAAACCTTATTTCTTCGAAATTGTTGAACTTATGGTTCTATTCGATTTGATATATTATGAGCCCGAAACATAGCTCGTATGAGTGAGTTATGTCATTCGAAAGTTTCACCATATTATTAATAATTAATATTTATTAATTATTAAATATCAAAATAATATTAAGTATTAATAAATAAATATTTCATTAAAGTTGTTGATCTTTCAATTCTCTTCGATTTGATACACTATGAGCCTGAAATAGAGTTCGTATGAGAGAGTCATGTAATTCGAAAGTTTCAATATATTATTAATAAATAATATTATTTTAATTATTAATTAATATTATTTTAATTTTTAATAATTAAATCGGGTTTGACCGGATTTGAGTGGAGGTTGATCTTAGTTAGAGAAGAAAACCCTAAGGGTATTTTGGTCTTTTTGTTATAAAATGAAAATTTTCATCCAAAATCTAACACTGTTAGGGCAAAGTGTAAAAAAACGCAATTAGCGATAGTAAAATGTAAACTTTATTTTTAATTGTAGTAAAATGTAAAAGTGATCACTTTAGCAGGGGCAAAGTGTAATTATCCCTTTCAATTATGATCAATAGATTATGACTTCTAATTGAGCCCTTAGAGAACAGTGACTGACAGATTGGTGGGCCTATAATGGACTCATTTGGGACTCTATTTGGGCTCACCAGGGCCTCCTTATTGGGCTATAGCTTGCTTAGATATAATAGATGTGGAGTCTAATTTAGTATTCTAGCTTCCATCATTAATGGACTTGTAGGCCCACATTTTTTTGGTAAGCTGATATTTATTTTAGTTTATTTCGATCTATGTTTTGAATTATATGTGGCTCTAAGTAAGTTCTTTTGTTTGAGAAAGAATATTGGGCTCTAATTACTCTTCACAATATTTAGTTTAATTAAATGTTGTTCATTAATTTGGTACTTAAAATAATACATTATAGTCTTTTATCGAAATAGAATAATCAAATTATTACTAACAAACTATCTCATAAATAATAAATAAATGATCATCCTAAATCTCCATCAAAATTATCATATAAAATGGTCATCATATAAAAATATAGGTACCCCAAGAGATACATAATCCACAAATATAAGAATGTTTTCATGATTGGTATTAATTAGACATGACATTGATAATAATGTTTGTGCATGTAAAGTTCATCTAATTCTTCTCCTTTTACCAGGACTTGAATCAATTCAAATATTGCTTTTGCTGCTTTATAGAATCCTTTTCTTTAGTGCTTCCTTAGTCACTACTTCAAAAAAAAGCTCACAAATGGGTCAATTTTAAGTTCCACAAATGCTAAGGAAAGGGATTGGTGTTTGGCTATTTGCTTTACATTGTTATCAATTGGAGTGAGTCATGAATTGAAAAGTGGGCATAATTGAGACAAAAAGGGTCTCAAAAAGTGGTATATTTGATGTATATTCTCAATAATTTCATGCATTAGCTATAAAGAAACTAGGAAACATTGCTTAAGGCTTTTGGTAGTGGGTGAGACTGATTGGACTAATATTTTGCAATACTTTACACTCAAATAACTTAATTAATAGCTAACATTTAATATAAGTAGTAATATAATAAGATATTAATGATTTAATATGATAAAAAATGATAATAGTTGTTTTGTGCACATTGCTCATGTACAATACACGAGAGAATAAAATATGAAAATATATATCGAGTGTAAACAACGAGTAATTTATATATTGACGATAGGGTTTAATGTGTTTTTCTTTAAAATATATTCGACGATCATATGTATTGTTATACGTTGTTTCTTACGTAAAACTTTCATTTATTCCTGGTATTATATGTTTATTTTAAACCGCAACATGGTTCAGAGTGCAAGCAAAGTTGATTGAGAGAAAATGGTGGGTATCATCTTAAAGATCCTACTAGAATGTGAAGAAATGGGTTCAAGATCCAATTTTTCCTACGGCACATGCCATTTTCTATGGATATCAAAAGCATAAACAATAATGTGAAGAAAAGTAATTGTGCTTTGGACTATGAGAAAGTGAGTGTCAACCCATATTTTATATTTAAATAATTGGATTCACATTTCCTACAAATTTCATATTTTTAGTTAAATGTTTGAATATAATACTTATAAATTGTAATTGAGTTTTTTTTAAGAAATTACATCAAACTTTATTTACTCACACTTCAACTATACTATGGTGTCTACTCTAAGCCTACTTATGTATAATTGAGATGATGAAAAATTATTGCATCAAAATTGTACTTTATCACTTAAACTTAGTATTTTAAAAACACCCTACTTGTCCGATTAGTCCTCTAAAACTTTTAATTCATTCTTCGATTCGATTTATTTTTGGTTAATTCATGATTAATCATTGATTAGTTCACATACTCTTTTCTGTCTTTAGTGCTTATAATATTTTAAAAAATTGTTCAAACTGATGTAACAATATATTTATGTCTTAAATACTACCTTCCAAATTATTTGATTTTTGAAAATAATATTTATAAACCTAAATTATTGAATTTAACAACAAGTATTAAAGTGGAGAAAATACAAATTAATTAACATCAACACATGAATAATTTAAATTTAATGTTTCCCCTATACAATAAACAAAAATATTATGCATCCTTTTGCATATCATATAGAAAATAGAAGATTGTTAAGTGGAATCATTGCTAGCTTCCTCTTTGCTCCTTTGAAAAACATCATTATCTCTTCTTTTCTTTTTTCTCATCCCTCTACTTTTTTGTGGAGAAAAGAGATATACATTAAATAAAAATATAAAAAGGAGCAAAAAAAAGAGAGAAGAAAGTTAACATCATGAAAGCAAAAAAAGAAGCCAAAGCAAGAGACCACCAAAAGCAAGTCACTTTATTGAGACCCACTTTGTGAATCACACATTTTCTTCAATTATTTACCTGCAACCACAATTAAATAATCTTCATTTAATTATAATCAAATTAGATATGTTCACAGTGAAACTGAATTGAATTTAGTATGTAAAATCAGTTGAATCACTAATTAGAACAAATCTGATAAAAATGTATTATTTAAGAACATTATTACTCGTTTTTATATATTTATTTCAATTGTAACATGTATATAAAGAGAAAATATTAGGGAAGATGTTAATTACCATTTCCTTCACATATTTTTCTTATGAAAATAAGAAAAATGATTAGCAGAGCAACTCCTGCTAATAATCCAATAATTATCGCGAACGTCTTTTCGCCATCATTGGTAGATTTATTACTGTCTGTATTTACACAAAAATCTTAATCATTATCTTATATCATTATTACATAAATCTATTTCAATCACATAGTCACCTATATATTTTATATATGTGCGCATTAATTAAAATATATAATTTATTAATACCGATGTCAAGAGTAGGTTGAATCATGACATTGGTTCAAATCAATACAAACAATATATAAATTGAAGTAACTTAAAATGAAAAATCAAGAAGTGAATTATAATATATGGTTTAGACATTGTAAATAACAACTAATTGAATCAATTCAACCGGTTGAATAATCGTAAATATGAACGTGAAAGATATCTAAACTCCAAACTCAAATTGGAACATGAAAAATCTCTAAAAAAAATTTCCGACTCAATGAAGATTTTGTGCCTCTGGTTCAACGTATAAGAGACCAGGATAACAAAATCTGTCTTAAACCCGTCTCGACCAAACTGATTCAAAGAGATCCGAGTAAGTCCATTTTAAAATCGAACTGAAATTCTATCCATTCGTTAGAGCCAGTGAAAAACCGAATCGAACCGAAAATTTAACAATTTGAAAAAGTGACTCATTTTAGGTTCTCGATCTTTATTAATCGGGCATACAAATATTGGGCTGACAAAACATAAATCAGGACCGGCCCAGAATGTGAGAATTTCTTCAAAGTCAATCAGAAGAAAAAAATCGAACGAAAAACCGTTAAATCTGAACAATCCAGAACATGAAAATTTCATAAAGCTCGATTCATATTCATATGAACCGAAACAAGTGTATCGATTGATTTTGAATCGGTTCGGTTCTAAACCAAAAAGTAACAACCCTGCCCCTCCCTTTACCCAGCAGTAAAAGTAAAAAGGGTAGAAATAAAAATTGGGTTTACTCACCACTATGGGCCGGTGAAGAATCGTAACTAGGCCCACCACCACCAGTATTATACCTCGCATAGCACTTGGCCAAAAACATATCCCCAAAATCCGCGGTCCCACAGTCGCTCTTCAACCGTCCGATCGCCTCCGTGACGCAATCCTGGCACTCGCCCACACTGAGATCCCCCACGCACTGCGCCACACCCTGCACATCCCCAGACCCGCCCACCCGGAAAAGCCCGCCCGTCCCCGCCAGGGCCTCCATCACCGCGTCCCTCCGGCCCATGGGCCCGGGCCTGTACCCCACGCTCGGCCCACACTTCTTCAACACCACCGTCTTGTCCTCCACCCCGAGGAACGAAACGTTGTCGTATTTCGCGTAGCACCCCTGGAGCTGGACGGCGGCGCCGCAGGCGCCGGGGCAGAGGTCGCCGGCGCGTGAGGCGGCGCGTGCGACGCAGGTGGCGCAGTCGGGCATGGAGAGGTCGCCGCGGCACTGGTAGAGGCCCTGGACGACGTCGTTCTGGGAGGAGCCGGTGACGGTGAAGTGGTTGTAGGAGGAGTAGGTGGCGGAGTTGACGAGGGAGGTCACGAGGGAGTTGAGGTTCCACTCGTACGGCGAGTCGGGGGTGTACTTTATCTGCGTGCACCCTCCGAACAGGAACTCTTCGTCTTTGGAGGTGACGACGTTGATGGTGACCAAGAGAGCGAGGAAGAAGATTAGTGTATGTGTTTGAGGTTGTAATGAGGGAGTAGTTGTTGAAGCCATTGTTGTGTGTGTGTGTGTTTGTGTAATGGAGGGTTTTGGGAGATTATTGGCTATATCATGTTCATTTTATGAGTTGTTTGGAGGATTGAGAGTTGGAAGAGAGTGGAGCTATAAAGGGGTGGTTGTGATGAGTCTGTGTCTCTTACCTTGTGAATAGTTATAAGTTAGCTTACTAATTTAACAGTCTACTACGTGTAATGTTAGGTGCTAGTCGGGTGGAGAGGAACTTATACGGAGGTTAATGCAAGATTAATCTGGAAAAAAAATCGGACTGAAAAATTAACAAGAAATTATAGACGATGATTTAAAAAAGTCATGAGTTTAGAACACTGTAATTTAATATATAAGAAGTCTGAATGTGTAGTTATTAAGGTGATGTTTTGAGTGAGTTGGGTAACAATGTTCTAAAGTAGCTAATAGACGTTAGTCGAACACACAAACTATTCTTAGAGACAGGTCAGGGACTGGTCAGTGACTTATCAGAAATTAATCACATTAAATGACTTATTTGGTAAGTCGAGTTTTGGTAGATGATGTGGCTTCGTTCGGTGCCTAGATCGAAACCTCTTTACTCACATTTAGTGCCGAAATTCCCTCTTTATGTGGCTATTTAGAGTCTTTTGTACCGCTTTACGCCCTTGGGTATGTTTGGTGCAATTGTACAGAAAACAAGTGAAAATGGAGCAAAAGGACCAGAATTGCAGCAAAATTTTTTAGAGAGCACAACTTTCTCAAATTTAATCCGACGTGACCTAAAGTTATATCAAATCAAAGCTAACACAGTGATCTACAACTGTATAGAAGGAAGTTTTCTCGAATTCTCATGGGAAGAAGCTCAAAACTGTAACAAAATGTAACACCAAAACAGATATCGGGATTGCAGAGCAGCAGATTTGCGAGCGCCATAAGTCTCACATCCAAAGTCCAAATCGATCAAACGGTATGTCTAGGTTAACATACGAAAGTTATGTATTAATGTTAGGTGCTAGTCGAGTGGAGAAGAACTTATACGAAAGTTAATGTGAGATTAATCAGGAAAAAAAATCGGACTGAAAGGTTAACATGAAATTACAGATGATGATTCAAAAAAGTCGATGATTTTTAGAACACTGTAATTTAATATGTAAGGAGTTTGAATATGTGGTTATTAGGGTGATGTTTTGAGTGAGTTGGGTAACAATGTTTTAAAATAGCTAATAGACGTTAGTTGAACACACAAACTATTCTTAGAGACTGGTCAAGGACTGGTCAGTGACTTGTCAGAAATTAATCACAATAAATGACTTATTTGGTAAGTCGAGTTTTGGTTGATGATGTGGCTCGTTTCGGTGCCTAGATCGACACCTCTTTACTCACATTTAGTGTCGAAATTGCCTCTTTATGTGGCTATTTAGAGTCTTTTGTACTACTTTACGCTCTTGGGTATGTTTGGTGCAATTGTGCAGAAAACAAGTGAAAATGGAGAAAAGGGCTACAATCGCAGCAAAATTTCTAAGAGAGCACAACTTCCTCATATTTAATCCGACGTGACCCAAAGTTATATCAAACTAAAGATAACACGGTGATCTACAACTTTATAGAAGAAGTTTTGTCGAATTCTCATGTGAAGAAACTCAAAATTGCCATCAAATGCAGCACCAAAACAAATATCGGAACTGCAGAGTAGCAGATTTGCGAGCGCCATAGATATCATATATGAAGTCCAAATCGACCACACGATATATCTAAATTAAAGAAACGGAAAGAGCTACATTTCTTGCGAAGGAAGTTTTTGCATTGGAAGTCAACATAAGTATCGATCGACACCTCCCAAAATAAAAAATTCTAGAAAGTTTCATCGACAAGGTGGCTATGAGGTGTCGATCGACACCACCTTTGCGTCGAACGACACTTGTGTCGAAAAGTCAGATTTTCTGGAATTCTAAAAGCCAAAGTTGACCTAATTGGGGGGATTCGAGTTTTTGAAGAAAAGAAGTTCCAGAAAGTCCAGAGAGTTACCAGCGCCCAAGCCCTCCCTTGGAGGCCAATTTTGGCTGTCCAAGGGAGGGGCTCCATCATCACCACCATCACGAGACAAAGAAGAGGCGGGATGAAGGTTCGAGGGAGATCGAGATTGGAGAGTTTGTAATCTCCCACATCCTTTGTGGGTGTTGGGTTTGTTATTGTCTTTCCCTTTCTTGAATCTTGTAATTTCTTGTTGATTTTATGCTTGAGCGCCATGATTTAGGGTTATAAACTTTAGATCATGGGTGCTAGACCTTGTTACTTAACGTTATCTCGAGTTTATAATTATTTGACTAATTGGCTGCATGCTGAATTGATTATACTTTCTGAGTATCCTATGAACATTGAATTGACGATTTGATGTTTATTCTTTGGGTTTGAGGCCAGCTCCGAGAGGAGTGGTTGAGAACGGATCTAAGTAGGTTCGAGATGTCGGACTCTTAGAGCCAATGTCTCGGTTCGAAAATTGTTGTTCGTACTGCGGTTAGCCTTGAGCCGTGGGTTCACTTGAAAGAGCCACACCTGCATTGAGTGGTATTGTGCAAGTGTGGAAGACTCATCTGGATTCGCGGGACTCAAACTAATTAGTCTCTACACAATGTCGAGAGGCGGGTAGAGCCAAGTGTGTGCATGCTAAGAGTAACTAAATGATTGAACTTGAAATTACGGATGTCTTGTGATTTATTTATGTATTATTTCTGAAAGTATGCGAGGTTGTGTCAATTTATTTTATGCTTCACTTTAAATGCTAAAGTCGCTACTTAGAGTTCATCCTTTTAATTCCCAATCGATGCTGAGAGGTGGGGTTGGGAGTTAACATAGATAAATTGGAAGAGATCAGTCTCCTAGAGTCTTTATCTTGGTTCGACAATTGTTGAACTTAAAGCTGTTGAGAACCGGTTGTGAAAAATCCCGAGAGGGTCATGGGTCCGAAATTAGGCGTTACCAATGTCGATAGGTGGGTAATGTATTCAAAATATAGGCAAAATATAGGCCAGACGAATTGCGTGCTTCAGACTTAATTATTGATTAATTACTAAAGAGTCGTTGGTTTAGTATCCTTGGTTGTTCGATTTCTTGTGTGAATCCTTCCGCTTTATTATTGTGTATTTAGTTTACGTATACCTTCAAAACTTAAGAAAAAACTCAGAATTATTTGTTATTTATTTTTACTGTGTGTTTGTGTCAGGAAAGAGTGCACGAAATGTCTAAATATGAGAACCATATTTGGTCCATGTGGATTCGACCCAGACTTTAACTAGAATATAAATATACTTGATAACGATCGTGTCTGGTGCGTGAAGTCCTGAAGTGTGCACGGTGCGTTCGCGCCTTTCGTCCCATCAATAGAACATTGGTTGAATTTCTACTATAGTATTAGAGTTTTGTTGTTGATCGATCTATACCGCCCTTGTGTGGTAAAACTCTAACTGTTTGTGGGAGAGAGCCTCCTTAAACCATTTTACCAAGTACACTTTCTCACTGTCACAGTATAGTTAAGAGTAAACAAATTCATGTGATTTTCTTGGTAAATACGCTTTATAGTTAAGTGTTTCTATAGTACATAAAGAAGATGAAAATGCATTATAAAAAAAGGAGGAGACATAATGCATGTAAAGATGTGACCATAATTGTATGGGAGTGCATGAATTTGAAGCTAACACTTTTCTATGTATTCAAGAATCTTCAGCAGTAAAGTGGAATGATTGTATAAATAATAATTCTTTAGTTTTAGTATATACAATTCATTAAATCTGTGAACTTTAGACATAATAGATAGAGACTGAAAAAGATCATAATAAAGATTCAATTATAATAGTTTAGTACATGTAATAGTAGTTAGTAATCACTTTAATGATCTATGATTGGATTTATTCCTTTTATAATTTGGAATAAAAAGAAGATAAAACATTTATTTGAAGAAAGGAAAAAAGAGTAACAACTATGCTCATTGCACTTGTAAATTGCTTATATATTGTCTTCAATTAATTTCACTTTAGTCCATCTTATACAAATATACATGTTAGATCAAAACAGTTTGGATTTTTCAAATATTTGTATTGATAAATCTTTTTCTGAAAAAAACTACGTAAGGTTAATATATCATATTAAGTTTACATAGTCAATTTTCCACCTAATATAATGAATTGTAAGAAATAATATCTTTACCTACAAATTTTGACTGTATTATTCTAATAATGTAATTATAAGAGAAGAATATCAAAACTATTAATCAGACCAACATACAATAAAGCATACCCACGATTAATCATTAACTATATACGCTCTATTTTACGTACGTGTATAATTATACACGATCAATTACTTTATTTAACTTGTACGTGGCAAGTTTGTTATTTTAATTTATTTTTGTTTCAGCGTGTATTTTATCATATTTTAAATTATTGTTTGGTCTAAATAAAATTATAAGTGTGTTAACTCTTAACATGTTACTTAATAATTCTCATGCATATTATTAGTATATATTGGACTATACATGACTAAGTTTAAGGCAAGAAAACGTAGTTCTAGTCTAGTTTTGAAGTAGTCATGTGTATATATGTTGTCATAAAATATACAATTTTTCATGTCACGTCACAGTGGATCACATGCATTTGTTTTACATATGTTTGGTTATTTATATACCTCAGCAAGCAAGAAAGCTAGCTAGATAAGGCATATTTCACAGTTATTTAATAAATAATTCTTCTTCTTTATTTTTTCAGAAACCCAATTAAGTCCGTGAGAGCTGAGAAATGGCAAGTGGAGGAGCAAGCTCTGGTTGTTCCTCTCAAACTCATCAACATATATTGTCTTGTCATTTGAGAGTTTTAATGTTATTTGTCTCCTTCTCTCGCACCCATCATTCTCGTCGTCACCATTTACAAGCTTTTCTTTTGTTTGTATAGCCCACGCACCTATAATTATTGTTGCATAAGTTAACCATATATGTATAACTATTGAACTGACCAATGTGTCGGGTCGAAAAGGGTACTGACGAGCTGAAGCTGGGTCGAATGAAAAACATGAATGGGCGTGGACTGTCGTGGCGAGACACGCCCAACTATAAAATCTGTTGGCGCTTTTTTTACTGAACGCGTCAACTGATCACGAGGATTAAGAACATATTACGTCTATACAAAAGAGCGCGAACTATACACAATTACGTCATTTCGGAGATAAATATATAGAATGTGACAACTACTTTTTGTAATGAATAAAGAGCACATGTTTTATGTATATAAAATAATACAAAAGCCAATTTGTGTGATTGTACATGAGTTTAAAAATGATTCTAGCAGTGAACTCATAGACTGTTACATATTGGGCTGAGTTTGGGCGAACTACATGAAAAGACGATACAAGGCCCATTTATGAATTTGAATACAAGTAATTCGGTTGGGCTGGGCCAAGCCATTGCAGAATTAGAAGGCAATAGAAGGCCCATTCAATATATATATAAGGGTTTTAAGTTGGGTTTTCAACACACATGTATGGTATAGGCATGCTTTATAAAATAATTGAGAACCAATCGAATCAAATCGAATAGAATCGATTAATTTCAATTTGGGAATATAATCGAAATAAAATTAGTTCAGTTCTGATCCACAAAATTGTCATTTTCAAAAATGAAAACAAATTGAAAACCAATCGATTTTGACATGTAATCAAACATTGCAGGGCAGACAAATTGGGCCAACAACAAAATAAGTAAAATCACGCACTTTTTTCATGTTTGAATAAAATCGAAAAGTTGTAACATAATTTCAATTATTATGACTTTTTGAGATGTCCTAATTAATGATGGAATTTTATAAGCCCAAATCCATATCCTTCCTCAAAGTTCTCAAAAATGTTGTAGCTTCTGCTCTTGTTTGTTCCTCACTACTTGACCACATTTCTAATCCAAAATCAAAGCAATCTCCAACCCATGGTGGAGGATTTATGTATTTACAATATGGGTTTTGCTTTGAAACCTACTACAATGAACTAATTCAAACTCTTCCTTCAAATTCCTCGTCACGATATTGTTGTTGTTGTTGA